>JAVTVY010007551.1:0-43929 GCA_036873755.1 Hanleya hanleyi | reverse complement strand
CTTTTGCACAAAACTGGGAGGGTGAGAATAACTGGCTGGTCCCTCCACCTCGGAGGATAGCTGAGTGTGTACACAAACTGTGCAACGAAACTGCAAGGGGTACACTTATTATACCACTTTGGCGTTCGGCCAACTTCTGGCCATTGATTTGCCAGGATGGCATTCACTTCAGTAAGTTTGTTGTGGACTGGAGAGAATTACCAGTCGGACTGAATGTACTGTGCAAAGGCTACGCTAGAAACAAAATGTTTGGTGGAAAGGTCTTGCCATTCCGTATGCTAGTGGTGAGATGTGATGGAGCTATAAATCGCCCAAAATGGCTACTGAGGGGTTTTTGCTCATCCACAACAGGTTCCTGTGTATTCTGCAGATGAAATGTTTTGATACTGCTCGAGTGACCGAGGGAATGGTCCATAGAAGCAGAAGAGAGTATCGGCTTGTGCGACAGAATTTTAGTCCATAGAAGCCATAGAAGTGAAACACAAGTTAAATCTAGGTTTTTGATGGGGTTAAACGTATGCAGGATATGGGCATACAGTAATAAAATATGTGAATATAACTGATGTTTAATTTCCTTGCCTTACGTGCTTTATTCTTATTTTACAGAAATAAGCCAGGTGGGAGTGTGGGAATGTCTCCGTAAATTCCAACAACCGGAATTGCAGGGTCTTGTAAATAAACTGGAGGCTGTGGTGGTTCACTCAAAGGCGGATGGAACTGTGAAAAACTACAACAGAGGATTTACTAAATGGCTGGAATTCGCATCCACAAAAACTGAAATTGAAGCCTTTCCAGCCACTGTTCAAGGCGTTGTGTTGTACTTAACCCAATTGATTGACTCTAAAGTTTCTGTCAGCGTTGTGAACAATGCGGTTTACGGTATTAAATGGGCACATGACATGGCCGGTGTGGATAGCCCAACAAATAATGCGTTTGTTAAGATAGTTCTAGATTCCGCTAGGAGATTACTGAGTAGGCCAAGAAATCCCAAGGACAATATAACAGCTGAAGAACTTTCATGTTTGTGTGAAAAGTTTAAGACATCAAATTCTTTGACAGACATTCGAGACATTTGCATGTGTGTTATTTCATTTGCGGGGTTTCTGAGGTACGACGAGCTAAGTCACATAAAAATGAGTGATGTTAAAGTTTTTGACAAGCATATTGAGTTATATATCGCTAAAAGCAAAACGGATCAGTTGAGAAATGGTAATACTGTAGTGATATCTGAAACTAATTCGGTAGCATGCCCCAAGTCGTGGTTGAACAAATATCTGAGTATGGTTCAACCTGGAGCAGAACCATCTCAGTTTTTATTCAGACAAATACAGGTCTCTAAAGGTCGAGCCAGGCTTGTAAGTACTGGTAAACCGCTTAGTTATACTAGGGCTAGAGAAGTCATCAAGGCTAAGTTTGCTGCTGTTGTTTCTGATGTATGTCGGATAGGTCTCCATTCCCTGCGCTCCGGCGGAGCCAGCGCTGCTTGTAAGGCTGGGATTTCCCATCAGGAGATTAAATCTCATGGGCGATGGAAATCTGATACAGCCAAAGATCTTTATATCAAACAATCACTTCAAAATAGACTAAACATCACCCAAAATCTTGGTATCTGATCTTTCTTTCGGCCTTCCCTTTCTTTGGAATTCTAAGTTGGGTCTGAAGTGTGCTCAATAAACCGGCTGCAAGCCGCCTTTCACCTAAATGGGAGTTTAGTGTATGAGCTATCGATTAGTGGAGCGTAAACATGTGTTTTCTTGCGGCACAGCGTGAAGTCAGAAAACAATGTTTCAGAGGCACGCCAATCATGCCAGTGGGCGGAGTTTGACCCAGAAGAAAGAGTGGGTTTTGATTGGCTTATGTGGCAAGCACATGGCACAAGGATGTGAGAGAAGCGGCGTGGCTTCATTCTAGGCGCGCAGCGCAGAGAGTACAGTGCCTCAGCGCTTTTGTGCGAGTTTTCTCTGAATTTGAGAAATTTTTTAACTCAGGTTATCACCACGACTTGGCGCACTTGGTAGGATGGATAAAATAATAACAGTAATAATAATAACACAAAATGTATTTATGGATTTATTTGGTAAACAAATATCTGGATCCAGGTGTAACCTTAACCTCTCAGGTGAAACTTGTACAGCAGTAGAGTTGGGGTGTCTCTATCGGTGAGAGAGCACGTTTCCCAGAGTTTTTGGCCTTTGTAATGGAGGGTTTTCTCTCTGCAGGTTTTTCGTGTCGGGCTGCAAGTTGCACACCTGGTGACTTTATCTTCAACACACAGACATTTTACAAAATTATAAACAAATGTATGCGTGAAATTTCATTGTGGTATATTGTGAATACCAAAACGGAAGATGGCTATGCGGGATATAACTTTTCATGTTGTACCGTATATTATCCTTATTAGATATATTGTAAATGTATCAGCATAACCGTCCTGTATGACCCCAAGCACTGTACTCAAGTCTCTGTTGTGCTCAATAAACCGGCTGCAAGCCGCCTTTCACCTAAATGGGAGTTTAGTGTATGAGCTATCGATTAGTGGAGCGTAAACTGCAACTATGCCTTTTTTCATAGAATGACAAGTGATCTGATTACTAAATAGGCAATACAGTTGGTGGCCAATTTCATATACCAAAATGTTCCCCAAATCTTACTGAATGTGAATATGACACCTATTTGAACAAATAATGTAAATTGGAGAATATAAATACAAAAACAATGGTTCTTGGGACTGCCAGCAGAAGTACATAAACATCAAAGACACAATATTGAAAAGCAGTTGAGAACATTCTGTATGTTTTACAACAAAGACTATGTTAGATATGAAAAATGATTTGGGAAATATTTTTAAATATTTTTTTTACTTTTTCAGTAATTGTCTTAGTCTAAAAATTTTGTGTACCAGACATGTGGATCAAATCGCAGATATGTGTCAATTGGCAATTAATTATGCAGCTTCTTTCAGAACCAGGCACAATCACAACAGGCTGTGAATGAATGGACCACAACAGGCAGTTGAGGATTGAATAGAAAGAATCCAGGGCATTTCTCTCACTGACTGCACAAACTGGTTTAAATGTATTAGCTTTTCAAACCAACACAGGTTGGTGACAGGAGTGTGACACACAGGTCTGTCTTGGATAGCTCTACACAGCTTTGGACTGTCCTTCATATTGGCTGACACGAATTATCATTGCCTTGGACAATTATTTTGACATAGTAAATGATAAAAAATCTTTTAAAAATACTTTCCGATCGAATTTTCTTTTCTGACATAGTCTTTGTTGTGGCAGTGATTTCATACAATTTTTAGGACCATCTTTCAAGAGTGTTTGTTTATTCTTTATTGACTTCTGCTGGCAGTGCCAAGACGCTTTGTTTCTGTAATTATATTCTCCAATTTACGTTGTTTGTTCACAGGGGTGTCATATTCACACTCAGCACGGTTTGGGGAACATTTTGGTATATGATATTGGCCACCAACTGTATTGCCTATTCAGTAATAAGCTCACCTGTGATTCTATGAAAAAAGGTATAGTGGCATATGTCACCCGCTTAAAAATCGATTACTGGGAGTGAGGCTTGAAGCTCGACGCGATTGGTTGAATGAGCCGATCTGACCTGTGTCACATTTTGGGCAGCGGACACAAACCAGATGGGCTTCTCAGACCTAATAGTGCAGCAACATTTAGATGTAATTTTAATCAGAATACACAAAATCCGTAAACGACGGTATTCAAGCCAATATCATTAATCTCACCACAGAAATAGCAATAACAATTGTTCAGATAACCAGGACTTGTGATACACGGATGCGTTTAATTTGAACTGAGAGACAATTTCCATCGAGTCACATTTATGTAAGGACCGGTATTGACCTAATATATTTACCATATGACGAGAAGAAAGTGCATATTCTATCCCAGGCAATTTCGTGTGGCACACGTTTTCACGTGTCAATTAGTTGTCCGGAGTCCATTTGCGTATACTTCGCCATCCATAAGATGGCTTGCGAATCGTGTGTCTCCATTATCGCGGAGCGATATCCAGTACTTTACCGGATTCTGTTCGGCCTTCATCCGGCGGAGAACAGACCCGAGAAATCTGATAAATTACAGGTTTTCGTACCACTTCTGAAACTGATATTGCCTGGGCTTACAAAATATATACGTATGTATAACTTTCGTATCATCCAAGAGGTGTGGTGAATCTGAAATTTTGAACAACTAGTTCATCACATGACTCGAAAAAGGCGAGTTACGTTGGGGTTACGTCGGTAGACTTTAGCTGATTGGCTGACGAAGTCACGTGGTATTGATTCATGGGAAATTCCCTCCTGCAGTTGCCGAAAGTAGGCTGAACATGGATACACACGATCGCAGGGTCAGTCTTACCGCGTATAGATGACCGAGATGGTTACAGGTTGGCCCGGAGTCTTGTTGACGTAGGCCCCCTACATCAATGACAATAAAATCCCACGTCTATCCCTTGATGCAATGCAGGCCCCCAACATCCATGACAATTGAATGGAAATTAATTAATTAATTAATTAAACAATTCAGTTAGCCTATCACTTCCCTCATGTTACATGACATCAACTTAATTGCCAGCGCGAGGTCCCTGGATTGACACAGTCGGAAGAGCAAGCTTTAATTTGGTGTATCGGGTTACATATAGGACTTCACGCCTTGCGGTACATGTACTTTGCGTTGACAATGACAATTTAATTGGTTTCGTGTTACATAAGCGATGATAAATTTCTGAATAATTGTTCACGTGTCATGCAGATGAATGAATACATAATTCACCGCGCCAATAAGAAAGATATAATAAGTCATCAGGCTTTGGGAACATTGAGTGAAAGTATGATAGTGAAGGCAACACGACAATTTCATTGGCTACGAGCAGAAAGTTCTTTCGTTGGCTGGGAACGTCGCGCGGACACGTGTGCCAAAAACAGAACAATCCACTGGGTGGATATAAATACAGCGGTTTTAGAGAAACTCTAATGAACAGCAAACTATTTAAAAAAAACACAAGGAAGGCCATATAAAAGAGAAAATTCAAGATGGTTGGACGTGAAAAAGCTGGGAAGAAGGCTACGAGGCGTGCAAAGTGTGAGCGTGCCGGGGTTATATTCCCTGTAGTCGAATGTCCCGGCGGCTGAAGAAGGGGAACTACGCTAATCGTATCGGCGTTGGAGCGTCTGTTTTCTTGGCGGCAGTTGGGACGGAGTGCTGCCAGAGATAGCAAGAAAAGAAGAATCAGTCCACGCCATATTCAGCTAGCTGTGCGAAGTGACCAAGAACTGAGACGTTTGCTGAGCGAAGTGACCATACCTCAGGGAGGTGTGCTGCCCCATATCCACGCCGTCCTTGTGCAGAAACGAAGGGTTCCACGACGGATTAGATAAAATGCCGAAATATTAACACCATAAATCAAAGTCCCTTTTCGGGGCCTGCCATTTCCACTCGGACATGTCGGAAGAGAACTTTCTGATAGAAGCACAATTACACATCAGGTTTTCCAACCTTGATCTAGTTCAAATAAATATATTGTGATCTTGACACCGCAGTAAAGCTATAGAATTTGGTCGAGCGCTCTCTATTACAACGGGCGATGTTTGATAGATGATGTCATACCGATAGATATATATCTAGTGGAAAGAGCCGAAAAGAACTTAGCTAGGTGTCAAACTGAAAGTCCCTAGATGCAAAATTAAGAAATAATTGTTCGTGTGTACACGTCGTCATAAACAATAAACCAGGACGTTTATAAGAAGAGCACGGTGCATGCGCAATGCAAAGTCCATATCTCCTTTCAATCACGTGAAATGTGTAAAAATGTGGGGTGGTGAAACCGTATCGATACTGCTGAACCGACTGCAACCGCGGCAGAGTCTTGGAATATCGAACTGTGAATTACAATAACAAGCACAAGAAGCAGAACAAATGCCATGATCTATCTTCCAGAATGACCCAGATTTTCATTCACGCCATATAAAAAGTAGCGAAAGGTTGCGAAAAGCAGCCATATCATTCTTTATTCGAGTATAACCTGGTATCACAGAGTGCTGCCAGCAAATACGATACAAGTATTGCATTATGTAGGGTGGGACACGACGATTTGTCAGCTCGAGATGATGCAACCCAGTTACTTCAAAGGCAGCTAAGATCCGATAGACTCCGTACGTCAGGACGACGTCGGTGGAAAGTCTTAAGTTTATTCAGGAAAGGCGGGTGCATGGAAAACTCTGACCTGAAAACAATGTGGAAATGTGGAAAAAAAGAAAAGAAAATTGACTTTAAATGAACCCATGGAATTGTTTCTTGTGATGCAAACTATAGGGGTGTACGATTGATTTCGCCGGTAAAATCATCGGGCGCATGCGCACTCGTCAGGAAAACTCGCCATTCCTCAAGTCTGACGGGACGTTTTGCCGTTTTCCATCCCTCCGTCCGTCAGAGTGAGCGGCCCTCCGTCTTTCAGCTTTTCTATTGAACACATCTAATCCCAGATTTTTCAGTCAATTCTTTTGAATCTTGGCATACGTCATCGTTACCATGTGAGTGTGAAATGTTCAACTACTTGCAACAAGTTTCTTGCAGTTATGCCCCTTAATACTAAAAAATATTCTTGTGAATGCAGTTACTCCTTGAGGTTTCATGGAATTATTTTGAGAATCGGTACACATTATCATCACCACATAAACCTGGGCAGGTAACTTTTTTCAACCTCCTGCGATGTGTTTTCTACACAGCCAGAAAAATGGGTTTACATGTAGTTCAACTCTTGTTTTGGTGTTGAAGGCGGGTTAATACCATAGAGTGATATTGAGAAATTGTGTACATCAATGTGAACACTAAAAATTGGTTTGAGGCCAGCTCAACATCAAATAATAGCGTTGGTCAATACAAATAAAGAGTGTTTAAAATGATTCAACCCCAAATTTTGGTGTTAACTGTTAAGTGCTAATACTGGCTCAACGTCAGTTAATGGTGCTGAACAACACCAGCAAGATTGTTGGGGACATGTGTCGCAGGTCTGAATTCAACACCCATTAACCGCCAAAAATACTCTCTTGAATGCCTGTCCTAGTGTTTTCATTGGATATTTGATATATAATTCATATATATTCTTGTCACAGTGTGACGATGTGCATGTGACTTCATCGACTACCCAAGACGATTTTCCAAAACTATGCCCCTTTTATTTGTGCCAGGACTCCTATTTGTATTTCTCTGGATTGTTTGTGACTTGGTGTTGTTGGATTTGCCCTTAATCGGCGACCTTAATATTCTAGAATATGTCGGCAAATATTATCTGTGGAGAGTATTTTACAGTGCGTATATAGTTGGCACACTTGTCGTTTTCGGAAGAATGTATCTATGATCTATATCGGCGATGCAGTCCGACTGCAAATAATTGATTTGCCTCTGGATAATATTGAATATTTATCTCTGGTATTTCTGAAGACGTTTATCTTGCCACCTGCACGCTGTACAGCTAGAAAGATTTATGTTATGGCATATTTTTGATAAACAGTCATAACTAATAGGAATACGATTTCTTCTAAGTGGCTGTGTGAATGGGTATGGTACTGACCATACAGGGTCCATCTTCCATGTAAGGATCACGAAATTGGCGAAGAGTGTCTTTTATACAACGACGTGTAGCGGCGTTTGAAACATTTTCATAAGGGGTCGGTGGTCGGGGCTGAGAGTGGTAAATCACTTTGCCTGTCAGCCTATACTACTACTACGGTAATGTATCTCTTCATAGAAACGGCGTTACGGCGTTTGACATTTCAATGTAAATCTTTCCAAGAACTGCTATTGTCGGCGTTTGCATTAACGCGGACAGTGTTCTCTTTTTTTTTCACCAGCGGCCTTGCGGAGTTGACGGGGTTTCCTCGTTAATCCCAGCGGCTTAAGTGTACATGTATCATACTTTTTCAGCAGACGATTCACGGTGTTACCGGCGTTGCGGTTTTGCTGTGTTTGAACATTTCCACCAGAAGAGCTCGCTCTACACACGGTACCCTACACACGGACACTTTACGGTTTGCTGTCTGTGACATTGAACAGGGTATTTCCCGGAATCTGACCGTTTAACATTTTGATATGGGTTGGTGGTCGGGGCTTGGGATGGTATTATACTGGTGTTGGCTGTCTCTATCTTTTCAGATGAACGGCGTTGCGGCGTTTGAGAATTCAAAGTCTTTCCGAGAATCGCAGTTGTCGGCGTTTGAAATTTCTGTTTTTTTTGTTTTTTTTTACACTAGCGGCCTTGCGGCGATGCAGGTCTTTGGCTATCTGTATCTTTTCAGATGAACGGCGTTTCGGCCTTCAGGCGTTTGAGAATTCAATGGCTTTCCGAGAGGAGGGGAGATAACCCTGCACTTTACCCTAACTTTTGCCAAACAATCTCTGCCACATAGTCAACCTTCAAATGCTAACTGAACTACTGTAGGTAATAGAAAAAGACCTATATCATCTCGTTTCTCAGGGATGAATGATTGCGATAAGGCTACAGGCAAGTGTGTGGTTGCAGGTGACCAACCTTCTGCACGGTGTACATTTTCAGTGTGGCAGAGTCTAGTTTTCTCGAACGAATGGGTATCTCTGCGCAGTATGATTTTAAACGTTTGCCGGCATCACTCGCTGCATGTTGGTCGGTGTAACTCTGTTTGGGCTTTCCGCCAGGAATACACATGAAGGCTCCGTATGTTTGTGAGTATTGCAATTAAAAACTAAAATTAGAGGTGGATGATGGCGCAAAATAGATGTAATTGTGACTTACTGGGGTTCATTTATGATTTACTGATAAATTCACGCGGCAAAAATTACAACAACAACATCAAGTAGTGTATTAAGTCGGACAACATGTATTGATCGATCGAACACCGCCCGCCGTCTACTTTCTCAAGCATAAGAGAACTAACAGCAATTCGGGAATAAAGCACCATGTGATTTTTTCTTGTAGCACCAGTGAAAAATACCCATCGAGTTAAGGGGGGGAGGTCCAGTTTACCAACACCAAGTGAAAAATCTCAATTCCAGGTCTCTCACCTGAGCACCCCAATCGTCCTTAGAATGTATAACACAAATACAGCCCCAAATTTGGTTTCTTGTCATGCAAAATGTGTAGTTTGAAGCACAAAAATTATCACTTTCATTGTCAAATCTACGAAGCAAATTTCAGATGAAATATACTACAAAATACAATGTTAAATATATACAAAGATGTCTCAACACTTCATTGAGGTCTGACGAGCAGTTAAAATGGCTTAGTAACAACAAACGACGTACAATTTTCATTTCAAGTCCACCCTTACTGTCCAGAAGTGTCACACTTAGAAGTGCATCTGAAGAGTACACTGAAAAGGCACTTCAACAACAGAGAAAAATACTGGCACACTTCAAAGGTACTTCATTAGAAAAAGGCAGTAGCCAAGGGACTCCTCAAAGACACTTCATGGACTTTGTCAATTTCATAGGAAAAAATGATGGACTTCAGAGACACTTCTGAGACTTGGTTTTTGTTCGGCATAATCCAAGGTACTCCTCAAAGACACTCCTTGGACTTTGTCAGTTTTATAGCATAACTTAGGGGATCCTATAAGATTTTGAAAAATCATATAAGATTCTTAAAAATCATATAAGATTATAAAATATCCTATAAGATTCTGGAAAAAATCCTATAAGATAAAAAAAATCCTATAAGATTCTGAAAAATCCTGTAAGATTCTAGGGATCCTGAATAATCCTATAAGATTCTAAAAAATCCTATAAGATTCTGAAAAATCCTATAAGATCCAACCCAATAGGATTTCTAGATTATTGGAATTTCCCACACACTGTTACAGTAACATAACATTATAAATTAGAACTATGTGTATAGGCAACTTTCAATGATATTAATTAGCTCTGGGAATATCCCAGCTTAAAGTTGGCCGATTCGATTTCACTCAGTGACATCAAATCTCATTTCAATGAAACCACTCAACATCAAATTTGTACTTCACAGTTCAAAATAGCTGCAACTGTGTAAAGTATTCACATGTGGTTACTAACATATTACTCAGAACTGTGAACACTTTTTTGGATCTTTTAGTGATCAGTACCATGGGTTTCTATTTGAATAAAATAAAGATATCAATAATATCAGTCTCTCACATATTAGTGTTATCTAAACAGTATCATATTAGATAAGAAATCTTCTTGAATTCAGATTTTATAATCATTCCAAATCCATGATTTTATAGTAAAATTGGACAAAATGGGAAAATATTTTTAGAAGAATCAGTTCTAACATAACATAATGTCAGCAACAAAAACAAGGATTCTGAGAACCCCAATAGCTCGCCTTGCGGGGTCATCCGCCGAGGGTGCAGCAGTATTGAAAGCATACATGTACATGTAGAGCAAACAATAACGTCTGGAATAGGTGATGTGGTACAGACAATAATGTCTGGAATAGATTATCTGGTACAGGCAATAACATCAGTCCCATGTGAGAATTAATGGTATATAAGTTTATCGCATGTAGGATGGATAGGTTAGTGCCGTCGGATTACTGGTGCATAGGACAGTCCAGTGTGAGATTACTGTTGGATAGGTCAGTCCCATGTGTGATTACTGCTGGATAGGTTGGGTTTGACAATAACATGAAGCTTCGCATAAAAATCGAGCCCTTCAGGTTGCACATCACTGGCAATGACAATACATATTGCAATAACAATTTCACTTCTTTGTCAGTGATGTTGAAGTTGGATTGAAAGATGAACTATATTATAAAACTTGAAATAAAGATTACCTTTTTTTCCAAAAGTAAGCTTATACATGTCATTATGAATACATGTACAATTGAAATTTGGTCTGAGATGTGAGTGTGAAATGCCTGGACAAATATGGTTCGTGCAAAAGCTTTAGGTTAAATCATGACGAGGAATGGGATTCGATACCAAAATTGAAGGAAATGGTGTTCTTCATTAAAGGCGACACAAAATTCCAAACCACCAGGGCTTAATATTTAATATTGTACTTTTGAAATGAAATAACGTCATTAAACTATTAGTAATTACTATAAAGGAATATATTGTAGTTGATTTGACGTGTTTGTATATATGTAACAGGTCGATACTTGATGTAAGAACGCATTGTTGAGGCTTTTGTGCAGCTGAAAAGGGTCACGTCTAGACGCATTGTTGAGCTCAGACAGGCTATTGTAGGCTTTGTCTTGAGCGTTCTTACACCAAGTATAAACCTACAATGTACACTGCATCTCCTACCTAATAGGTTAGTATCACATATAAGAGATATATGCAGCTTCGCAAAAAGATCGAGCCCTTCAGGATGGCACATCATTTGAGGAGGAACTATATTATATAACTACCAATAAAGATTACATTTTCTTTCAAAAGTAAGCCTACATATCCCATTGCATAGATCTGATGAATACATTGTACATGTTTATGTATAGTTAGGAACAATAGGTGTGCAATTTTGAGCACGTTCTTGGTGTAACTTTGTGTGATGATATGTGAACAAACAAAGCTAATAACAGTGCAATAGCAGGACTAAATCTATCATTTCAAGCATGCAATGGGACACTTGCACTGTGGTAAACCTTCACATTTGTATGCAAATAAAAGAATGCAATGACAACTGTGTCCAATCATACTGTAATGCTCCATAATAATGTGCACGGGTAAAGACTGAGCTCACAAACTGATTCAAACTCACTTTTAATTAATATAGTAAGTTAAATGTGTGGACACAGATATGGTTGTGCAAAAGCTTCAGAGTCAACGAGAATTTGATAAAATTTAAGAAAATGGTGTCCTTCATTTAAGGCGACACGAAATTAAAAACTAACAGGGGTTCGGTACTGCGGGATTCCCCCGCCAGTTATTTTGATATTGTACTTCTGAAATAAAATAATGTCAAAAACTATTAGTAAATACTATAAAGGAATATACTGTATGTGATTTGGTATGTATGACTGTATATACAATGTACACTGCATCTCATGCCTAATAAGAAGTCAAAATTATTTCAGCCTAAACAACAAAATCAACCCAGAAAACTTTCTAAGTCCAGCCTAAACATAAAAGTCTAACCGGACACCAACACCAACACCGCCACTTTCCCCCTCTCTCTCCCAATACCTCGCCTACTTCGTATACGGCGAGCTAAAAATGCCCATTAAAGAATACTTTATATTATCCTCTTCATTATTATCACTTGTTTAAATATAATATATATAAACTGTCTCGTCAAAATGGGTGGAGTTATCTGCCCTTGAAAATGTAATTGAACACCGGGGGCGCCACCAGTCAACAACAAACAAAATGGCTGACAACTACAAAAATCAGATAGATTTGTTCATGTTAAGCTAGAACTATGGAGGTTTGAAGAACTGTATTGCAGATGATGATGAGTGCAGCTAGTGATATGGTAAGTAAATTATAAATATAACTATAATTTTTCTGTTTTTCATAACTTAATAAGCAAAGAACTGAGCTGAACAGTGATGTAGACCAGGGAGTATCAGTTATTATTATCAACAAATTTCCTTTGACACACATTGACATAATAATGTACTTCACCTTATAATTGCAGCCAAATTTAATGGGTCATATAGCATGGCTTTCACAAAGAAACATCCATATCTCTGTCTCAATATCACTTTCAGATCTACCCAGGTTCATCAAGGCAGTGTGAATTGCCATTGTTATGATGTGTGAATTGTCAGCTTGGAAGCTCTAGGCTTGGGGACCTCATATGAAGATTCGCGCGCTCGGGTGCAGGGGCTTTGCCCCAGCACATGGATGGTACTTGAGATAAGTTCAGACTTTTTTTTTGAGGTCAATTCCCATGCCTGTGGAATGTATGTGAAGTCGAATGCTAAATTGTTGTTAGGGAGGAATGTACGTGAAGTCGAATGTCAAAACATTCTTCGGGAGGAATGTATGTTTAGTTCAGTGTCAAAGCGGTGTTGAGGAATGCATGAGAATTCGAGTGTCAACCAGTGTAAGGGAGGAATGTATGTTTAGTTGAATGTCAAAGCGGTGTTAGGGAGGAATGTACATGAAGTCGAGTGTCAAAGCGGGGTTAGGGAGGAATGTACGTGGAGTCGAGTGTCAAGCAGTGTTAGGGAGGAATGTATGTGAAGTCGAGTGTCAAAGCGGTGTTAGGGAGGAATGTATGTGAAGTCGAGTGTCAAAGCGGTGCTAGGGAGCAGTGAAAGTCAAATCCAGTGTCAAAGCGGGGTTAGGGAGGAATGTACGTGGAGTCGAGTGTCAAGCAGTGTTAGGGAGGAATGTATGTGAAGTCGAGTGTCAAAGCGGTGTTAGGGAGGAATGTACGTGGAGTCGAGTGTCAAGCAGTGTTAGGGAGGAATGTTTGCGAAGTCGGAAGTCAAAGCGGTGTTAGGGAGGAATGTTTGCGAAGTCGGGAGTCAAAGCGATGTTAGGGAGCAGTGAAAGTCAAATCCAGTGTCAAATCGGTGTTAGGCAGGAAGGTACGTGAAGCCGAGAGTGAAAGCGGTGTTAGGGAGGAATGTATGTGAGGTAGACTATCGAAGCGATGTTAGGGAGGACTCAGAATAGGTATGTTTCGTAACTATCATCTTCAGGTTCATTTCAGCTATCAAAATGAAATAAATCGAGTGTCAAAGTGGTGTTGGGAAGGGATGGACGTGAAATCGAGAGACAAAGCAGAGGTCGGGAGAAATGCACGTGAAGTCAACTCAAAGCGCTGTTATGCAGGAATGTACGTGAAGTCGAGTGTCGAGGCGGTGTTGGGGAGCAGTGAATGACAACTCATGTGTCAAAGCGGTGTTAGGAAGGAATGTATGTGAGGTAGTGTCAACGCGGCGTTAGGCAGGAATCAGGGTATCATAGGACTTACGGTTAGGTATGTTTCGTAACTATCATGTTCAGGCACATGCGCACTCATGCAATATGTTAAGGTTGACCAATCAGTAAGTCGGGTTACGTCAGCTGATCAGGTTTTCGCGGGGTTGAATGAAAAGAATATAGAACACATGCCCATTTTACCCAATAACATCAACGCATTTCTACTACGTGACCTAAGTACCTATGCGTAACTGGAAACACGAGTTGTTGCCCTTCAATTTGATATCTCGAACGTGGAGAATGTCTTCCTGGATTTTGTTGTGGAAGATGGTAAACAAGGTGCATTTTTACTCGGTTTAACAAACTTTTCTGAATAAATGACGCCCTGTTTTACATTTGTAGACGATATTTGCCTAACCAAGTGTCTTTTTTAGTAATAAATACCATGGTGTTCACGATAAACTTTTTAGCGATCACCCGACACAACCGGGGAGATCAAATTATCGTTCTGCTGAAACCTCGTTGAGGCGATCGCCTGCTAATTTGATGCCTGCCTTAAGGTTAGGTATCTGTGTTTCATAGCTAACAGGTTCACTGTTATTTCAGCTATCAAAATGAGATATCACAAGTGTGTGCCCATAGTTGAGTGTCAAAGTGGGGTTACGGACTTTATGGCAAGTCAGATGTGGCCGGGCAAACTCGCTAGTACTACAGGGACTTGATTCAGAATGCCAAGAACATCTTCAGTCAGTTTCAAGAGATAAGTGTACGACAGATTTGAACCCTGTGAACACCGATCCTTGTACAGAACAAAGCTTGAATCTCACACTACTGCAACTGCTCAACCTCCGCCAGGTTTGTAGCTGTCCCTTACAAAGCCCGGAAAACCGCTACTACTACAGGGACTTCATCCAGAATGCCGACAACACCATCAGTCAGTTTGAAGATATGTGTTTAAAGATCTTCCAAATGGCAAAAGGCAGCAACACCGATGCTGGATATATATGTTGGTGTAGAACAGACCCAAACACCAAACACCGACCCTTGCATACAACAAAGATTGAATCTCACATTACCGAAACCTCCGGCAGGTTTATTGGTCTACATCACAATGCCGGCAAAATCGGTAATACTACATACTACAGATGCGTGAAAGGCTGGCAAGACCGATGCTATGGACATAGGTGTAGGATACAATCCAAACGCCGACAAGTCCGCAACCTCCGCCTGCTTTGTGACTCTCCGTTACAAAGCCGCCAAAATCGCTGACACTACCTCAGGTCTGGAAGGTCTACCTCACAAAGCCGGCAAAACTGCTGGTTCCACAACGGCTTCATTCAGAAATCCGACAACACCATCACGCTCCGTTTGAAGAGATGCGTGAAAGGCCGGCAAGACCGGTGCTATGAACATACGTGTACAACCCAAACACCGACAAGTCCGCAACCTCCGCCTGCTTTGTAGCTCTCGGATACAAAGCCGCCAAAATCGCTGACACTAAAAATACTTCATTCAGAATGCCAACAACACGGTCACTTTGAAGAGATATGTGAAAGGCCTTCCAGATGACATAAGCGCTGGACTTCATTCACAATGCCGACAACACCATCAGAGCTTGTTAGAAGAGATGCATAAAAGGCCGGCAAGACCGGTGCTATGAACACAAAGCTGTGTATGATGCAATCCAAACACCGACAAGTCCACAACCTCCGCCTGCTTTGTAGACCTCAGGTCTACCTGGCACATATAAATTCGGGAATACCTTGTAAACCTGTTACCTCTTGTGTTGCCGACCACTCTGGCTCTGATTATATGGAGAATGTGAACCAGGTGGAGATGTTATTACTGTAAGACAGGATAAACCTGGAATCCTATGATGGTGGCCCGATAGTTCTGGCTGAAAATGCACAGTTATCTGTGTCGAATAATTTCAGGCGTCAGACCCGGCATTCAGTAGCCAGTCGTGTCCCAGAAGTGCCCGATGAGAATGGTACCGACAAGGTACCATCTTACTGTACGTCTACAACACAAAGCTACCGCAGTTAGATCTGCTCAGCTGAGTGAGGGAAACTCAGACCCCGTATCCTTTGAATAATCAGTCTGCGGAAGATGCATGGGCCAATTTACCACAGTGCGTGCTCACGACACTTTGTTTGGACTTTGCACGATTTTAGCCCAACCTGCGCACAGCGCATGCTGCGTTTCACAGGCTCACTTCACTCCGCTGTCTCCAAAAGAGAAAGGTGATTTTTACGGCTATGACGTATAGGAGAAAACCTCCACACCAATCTTAATAAATTAATATCCTATCAATGCACCCCAATCGTACATGTCGCTATATAGGATCTTACGTATTTCAATTGAATTTGGTGTTATGGGCGCTCATACCATGGATATTTAATAGCATTATGCCATCGTGGTCGCCTCTGGACTCATTTATTTGCAGTCGGGGAAGGGGAGATAGGTTCACTGTGTCCATTTACTCCAATGTTTACACAAAAGATCAGTCTATATATCTACCCCGTATGATGGTGCCACAATGTCGGGACCGCGGCAACATGAAAAGACACTCCACCAGCGAGCCAGCTAATTCGGTTGAGCCAACCAAATATTACTATGAAGCGTCCTCGGGATTGGTAAACACGCGAGTTACTGCAATCCTGTTAGATCCTACAAGTGACATATTCAAATGGGGAGCTGATAGGATTTAATTTTAATTAGATTGCCTCCACACACACGATTCGATTTGAATCCGACCCAACAACTCCTTCGGCTTTGCACATGAGTGAAGTACTTTTGATATTATACAGGATTGATGCAACATTGAAACAGAAACAGTATACAAATGAGGCATCATGTGTAGAAGTCGATCGTGGTTAACGTGAACTTCAAGGGATTTACTTTCGAAAAATCTGGTTTTGTCAGGCGGTGAAAAATATCAGAATAGCCTTCTTTCTGTCGGCTTGACGCAAAACAAGATTTACTTTGTCCGTCAACATTTCGCGTTCTGTTGTAAACTTTTACACTAGAAAATATATTGATAACCGTTTTTGGAACATTGCAGAGACACTGTAACCTTTTTACCAGTTCCATCTCACATCGTGTGAAACTCTGCGACGTTCTCTAGAAAAGTTTTACGATTTGATAATCAGGGTACAGATATCTGCCCAAGTCATGTCTTCAGTTTTACCTGGTGATGTCTCGGCCTTGTGTGTTCATTGAGAACCAGGCTGTGATGGCTTTGATTCCGACTTCGGTTTTTGTGTTTTAGCTTCGTCATTACAGATGTGTTGTCGGAGATACGCATGCGCCGTAGCCTGACGCTTTCATCACACCTAACAGACACGCCTCAGATCTTACGATTCTCGATTTCATTGTAACTTTGACAAAGAGCTTCTTTCCGATATCGAAGAACTCCGTTTAAATCCGACAGAAGTATTTTTCAAGCGGTGGGCTTAATCATGAGTGATTACAGTGTATTCGTAAAAGGCGCTTTGGGTTGCAATAACGACGAAGAAAAAAATGTAATTCACCATTGACACAACATCGAATCATCCATCCATTCATACATCCAAGACAACATAAATGTTCATGCCAAGCTCTTTTATATATATATATCATGTTAGTCTATTCATGCTTGCATACTCTGTAAGAACAACTGTGTACAAATTTGCACATCCACAAAAAAATGTGTACCAGAGGCACACAAGATGTGTAGATTTTTTTTCAAAATTGTGTAACACTGGAACATTATTGTAGATGTGCAATTTTGTTGCAGTGATTGTGTATACCTGTGATACACAGTTGTTTTTAGAGAGTAGCAGACCGCTTTTCATCCACTTTCATTAAACCGGTACGAATCTGTTGTCACACGATAACATACTATGGTCGCGTACACAAGTCATCTGATTGGTTACAGGATGTTGATTTACTGATTGACTGAAATGTGCATTTTCAATGAACACGATTCATCTCCATATGTATCAGAGACACACGACCAAGCTATCCTTGACAACAGGGTTATCCAGCTGATGGCAATGTCACCTAACTGTTATAACCACTAGAACAACTGCTTCCTCTAGCTTCCAGACTTGCAATGGACCTACTATGAATATTGATGAACCTCAACATCACCATTCATAATCAGGTCAATGTAAGTCAATGAGATAGAGGGAGCAGTTGTTCCAATGGTTACAACAGTTAGGTGAATTACTGTCAGCTGGATACCCCTACTTTACAATGTTCGACGTAAACTGATCCGTGTGAATTGCGAAACACGGCAAAATTTCAAATTATTCAAAACAAAAACAAAAAAAACCCCACAAAAACAAATAACATGAACACCCAACATAACCAAAAATAATTGTTCTTGTCTACACGTCATCAAATAAAATAAGCGAGGACATCTGCGAACGGAGTGCACAAGCGCATTTCAAAGTGAATCTCTCCTTTGCACCGCTTTGATATTTGGGATAACAAAGTTATGGTTCAAAATGCCACAGATTTTCACTGTAACATGCTACATGAAAAGTAGTTCCCGGTTGCGAAAGGCAGCGATATCGATATGATGGGAAATCCGGATGCGGGCAGCAAATAAATTGGTCACTCGCACGCACAATCTGAAAACCGGAGAATTTGTAGAAAATTGAGAGGGAATCGTTTGCATACATACCCCCCCCCCCCCCAAACTCATCTCCCGGACGCCCCACTAGAGAAGTCCATGGTATCATCTGTCAAAACAACACCGGGTTGTTCGGCTATCGACATCTAAATCGGCTTTCGATATCTAGATGTAAACCAACTCCGGGAAAACATGTTGCCGTCTGCTGTATTGCTTATATACCAGGAACCGGGGGCAAACAAACTCAGACAAATCTCTGTCGAGAAATGATTTGACTGAGTTCGCGCGGACGATTATTTTTGCCCTCAGTTGCACGGTTAGATTACATCAATTTCAAGATGAAGTTAGCTTGTTGTTTTTGACAAATTTTCTTTCATTAAAATGAAACCAACAGTGAATACTGACAGCGAATATTCCAGAAATAGTGAATATTATACATCGCACATAAGGAATATCATCGAAATTATTTCTCTAGCAGTGGATATCCAGAAATATTAAATACATGTATCCCATGAATAGTGACTCTGGAAATGTAGCTGTTACTGTCAAAAGTTGTCAACCAAGGAACTGATTGAGATCATGAAATTCCACATCGCACTATTTCAGAGAATAAACGGCAACCTTTTTCTGGTCCTCCGGTATTAATCATCGTCAATGAAGCTGATAACGTAACAGGAAATGTACAAGTACATGTAACGATACGTCTCAACATTGACACAAAACGGGAATTAATGGAATAAACCCAGTCTATACAGGCATGAATAGAAGTCTCACATTGACCAACGTACAGACGGAAACACAAAATGTCTGTTAAACACGTCCACATTAGCGAGTCTCCATTATCAAGTATTCAAACTCTAACTTGTTGGCTTGATATTTCCTCATGGGGAACGATAGTTGAGGATGCAATAATAGATTTACATGCTCCGACAAAACTGGAAAACAAAATAGCTGGCTCGGCGGTATCCTGGCAAATAAATCGTCCAACAAATATGCCTAATAACCATGGAAACAAGTGAAATGTACATGTGCTTGGTATTCAGAAAAAAAAGCAAATGTCAATACACTGATGACTGGGAAAATCAGTTTTCCACGCGTGCAGTTATACCATGGTACCGTCCCGAGTCCAGAACACTTTGACCCTGAATGTATTAAATAGCCAATTACAAACGTTATGTCCATGGATTTCAGTATTTTATCCCGCTGGAACAGACTCTTGAAAAGACCTCATTCCAGAATTGACCCAACAAGTTAATTCTCTGTGGTTCTCTACGAGTTCCTTGCTCAATCCGGGTCTGGCGTCTCTGTCCGATTTTGAGACCGTCTCGCGTTTCATGCCAAGAAAATATTTGCTCATTTGGGAAGGATGCCTCTCAACTGGCGCTAAATACAAGATACCGAGCACTTGTCGAAATGAGGGGTCTACGTCAAGGATAGGGTTTACATGTACATGTACATGTAGTATAGCTGTCCCATACTAATACTACATTTAACTTGGCAGATCAGCAAACTTATCGGGCGCTTCACTATTGTCCCGGATGGTTAGAACGATCTGTAACTGGGTCGGCTTGCCGGCCACCAAGACACAAACTCTGACTGACTGGCACAAAACTTCTCATTCATTGATGGGTCTGAGGCATGCTCCCTTCGTGTTCCGAGCAGTTCACCACGATCAGCTATTGTTCTCGTTGAATCAACTTCTCATCAATTTTTCTCCCCTCTTTGAGTCCTCTGACCACTCTAGACTTGTAATGAACCAGAACATGCAGAAAGGGGGCATGGCAAAATTCTCAGAAATTCCGATGCACTTCGAGGAGGAGGAAGAGAACATGGTATGTTTGCCGGAGGGATTTCCCTCCAATCACAGGAATTTCTCACGGACAGTTTTATTTTACAAGAGAATAGCCGATTAACAGCTACATGTAACTACTAAAGCACTCTCCCAGACCCCACAACCGTTTCAGCGCAAACAATTTCTGTAGAAGGATCAATCTAATTAAATAGCCGGTAACTTAATCTAGTTTGCCCACAATAACAATTTACCCAAGGCCCTATAGCCATTCTGTGGAAATGAGATAACTCCACTATTGCAGCTATACAGAGACGGGTTTCTTTCTGGGTAATAAATCAAAAGCATAAGAAGTCCCTATGGTAGAAGCATTGCACTGGGCCTTCACTGATACCCATTCACAAATATCCCACCATAGTAGTACATGTACAATGATTCAGTACAAGGGGATGTATTTTCATCCCATATAAGGAAATATACATGTACATGTACAGTGTACTTGGTACATGATCGAGGAAGGGAAAATGCCAGTGCTGCATGGTGGTCTCTTATTATAGTGAAGGTAATCCAATCCCCACCCATTCCTTCTTTCAGCAATTCATCTGTCCCCACACCAAATATTAGAAAAAAAAATTTCTCTAAAATATTGTTGAAATTAACATAGATTAGAAGTAGAATCCTGACATGCATTGTGATGATTAAATGATTCATGCATGTGTTTTTACATTAATAGACGAATGGATCAACAATGTAATACATGTAAAATTCAAAAGACTAATTATTGATTTTCCCCAACAACTGTACTTACAGTAAGTAGTATGCAAGCATTGGATGAACATATACATGTATATAAACCACGAATTAAAGCTTAGTTCAGCCATAAATACATAATACGAAGCTGCGCATCTGAAAACCCCTCGGCTGGACGCCATGCAGCCATTCATAATGTATTCAATTTGAATCAAGACTTCAGGAACACCAAGCAGTCAAGTTACAAATATACAGATTATGGAAAATGTTGCAATTGGGAATGGCCTCCAAGGTTTCCGTCCAATCAGAGAAACCGGTATTCATCACATAAGTTTCTTGATGCATCGATGATGTATACCAAATTTTACATCGAGCATTTGAAAGTTATCAGAGATAGAGATCATTAATGATTTCGCATAAATTAAAGATGGCCGCCCATCCTTCTCGCCACTCAGAGGAACTGATGTGGTTATACAGTGCAGGTATCTTGATACATCGATGCTGTATACCAAGTTTCATATAGAACACTTGAATGGTATCAGAGATATATATCATTAAAGATTTTGCATAAATTAAAGATGGCCGCCAAGGTTTCCACCGAATCAGGGAAACTGGTTTGGTCATTCCTTTGAAGTTTCTTGATGCATCGATGATCTATACTACGTTTCACACTGAACAGTGAAATGGTACCCGAGATACACAAGATTCAATAGGGTTCTGGGTCACGCGCATATGGATGTGCACTGCAAATTTGGTGTGCCTAGGTTAAGTCGTTCTAAAGATATCTTGGTAACGAGGAAGCTGTGATGGTTTCGCATAAATTAAACATGGCCGCCAAAGTTTCCAACCACTCACGTCCAGATTCAATAGGGTTCTGGGTCACGCGCATATGGATGTGCACTGCAAGTTTGGTGTGCCTAGGGTAAGTCGTTCTAAAGATATCTTGGTAACGAGAAAGGTGTGACGGACAGACGGACGGACGTACATGACGACGACAATACCCTTCGGCCAAATTTTGGCCGAGGGGTAAAAACCGATAATTGTTGGCAGTTTTAAAGAGAATAGATAAGCTCCTAACTAAGATGGGACGCATGACAATATACAAATCTTTTATGGAGTCAAATTTCAACTACAGTCCCCTTGCATGGCACTTCTGTAGTCAGAAAAATACAAGAACAATGGAAAGAATACAGGAGAGGGCCTTGCGCTTCACGTTTGATGACAACTGCTCGTCCATAGCTATATTTTACTACAAAGGCAAACACCCCATTTTTACATATCATAAGAATGAAAGCTATGGCCTGTGAAGTTTTTAAAATTCTAAACAATATTTCCGCTTTGTATATACACACTCTTGTTAAGCGCAAAGATACCACATACTTTCTTCGGAATCAGAACAAGGTGGAGGTACCCCTTGTTAGTACTAATCAGTACGGACTTAAGTCATTTAGATACGAAGCTGCCCGGGTGTGGAACAGCCTACCTAATGAATTCAGACAGGCGGACTCATATAAGCAGTTCTGCAGACTGATTTGCACCTGGGACGGTATCGATTGTAGCTGTTCCCTCTGCACGTAGTTGCACTTCATGGAACATGTGTTTTCTATTTATTCATTTATTTATTTAATTTTATTTAATCTTATTTAATTTTATTAAATTTTATTTTATTTTATTTTATTTTTTTTACCTCTCGTTTGTATGTTTATCTTTGTAATATGCTTACGCAGATTTTTCTCTTACCAACTACATACCTGTCAACTTTTAACGATACATTTATTTTTACTTTATCCCAACACTTACACTTTATATGTACATTTAAGTTATGCTTATTTTATTTATTTTATTTTATTTTATTTTATTACATGTGTTTTTCTTCTATATTTTACACACAAACCAATATAAGCAACTTTTATGGTATGGTGCTGTGCACTTCACACGACCCATGTCTTTTTACACCATACAATGCTCTCTTTTATCTATGTACAGATTTATTGTTGTTATTTACAATTGTTTGTCGGAAGAAAGCCCTTCTGGGCTTATGTTCTCTGTATCAATATAAGACGTTAAATAAAGTTTCTTGTATCTTGTAAAAGATGAGGCTTGAAGGAGTTATGGATGTCCATGCATGCCCATGTGCATGTTTGTCCTTTTAAAGTTAAATTAATACATAATTTGGAAACAAAACCCATAGAAATTATGTTTCATTGTTCAAATCTCATAACAATCTCTCTTGCAAATTTACCACAGTACATTTTACGACTAACTTGTGACAAGTTGTTTTGGGGAGAATGGATGTCAGGTTTCTCCAACATCCAGAGATCTCCTTGTGAGAACAAAATATTTCATGCAACTTGCCCTGAAAATGTAACTTGAACGACACAATATTCTTAAATATTTCATAAGGTAAGAAGTTGAAAGACAATTAACTTACCTCATTTCCTGGAGCAATCAATGGTATTACTTCAACTTTAGCTACCAGTAGATGTACCTCAAATGATGTCATATGCCATGACAGGATATCACAAAATATCACATGATATCAGCAATATCACCAATTCTGTGAATGAAAAGAAGAATGGTTTTATTGAATACCTATTGATCAGTCTATTATGGTGAGTTTGTGAGTGGTAGGGTTTAACATCAATTTAAACAATTTTTCATGATGAGAGAGGGATCGGAAGGGAAGGGGGGGGGGGGGTGCCTACTTGTAACAATGCAGTCCTAATGTTGCCATTATATCGTGCTGTCACACTGAAGTACATACAGATGACACCCCACCAAGTCACATGAAGCCGACACCAGGCTAACCAGTCCTTGTTCTATCCTCTTAATGCTGAGCATAAGTGAGAAAGTAACAAGTTCCATTTTTCAAGACTGATATGAACCAACTGGGAACTGAATTACCTACATGTACAATGTAGTTATTATGGCTTAAGGATGTCCGCTGGTGGTTTTTGGCTTTGGCAGCCATTTTGCCTGTTTTTCCTATTGGATTATCTCCCTTTCCTAGGTTAAGATATAGGGATTTCCTTTAAAAGCCTTCTAGCCGAGAATTTTGCACACCAACATCCATCCAATTTGATAAATTTTGATAGACAATGTGATTATCTGCAAACAGTTAGAATATAAGCATAAGTTAGATACTATTTATATGATTTTTTCAAAAATATGCTTCAAAACTAGGGTTATTCCCTATGATTTCTGGGTTATCAAATTGAGCAGGAGGCAGTCCACTTGACGTTGCCTACAGCTAAAAAATGCACACCAACCTATATTTTTTTCTTTGTTTTTCCTCATATTACACAATTATGAATACAACAACACACATTATTTAAAAAGTTAATTACTTTGATTTACCACCAGCGGACATCCTTAACATAATTTATACTAATTGGTCACCATGCTTGCAAACTCGAAAACAAATTTTAATTTAAATGTATCTATGAAAACAAAATTATGATTGACATTCATGCATGAAAGACAGATTAACAGCTACGTACCAGGGGTGGTCAGAGTCAATTTGATCATACCCCTCAACCATGTCAACAGTGGCAAATCTTAAAGTATAGACTGTAATTAGCGAAGTTGTACATGTTATTATAGCCTGTGTTATTAGTTAATAACTAAGTGTCCGTACACCTTGAAGCTTCCAATATTCAAGGCCTTTTCAAGGCAATAGTTCCTGTTTTCAAGACATACTACTTCCAGTGTCTTTGAAGCCATGCAGATAAATTTTCTCATTTTTCTTACTTAAACTTATAAATATGATTGTATATTGTTCATACATTGTTTTTCAAATAAATTTGGAAATTCTTTCTCGATGACAAAAAATTGTATTGCTATGATGGGGGTTAATTTTACCATCTGATGGCAAAGGACATGGTACAACTTCGAGCTACAACTTGGGATTTGAATTGACAACAAAGTTTTCGTTTTCTATGTCTTTTCAAGGTCTTTAGTATAATTTTCTTATTTGCAAGGCTTTTCAAGGTCTTGAGTTCCGAATTTTCATTTTCAAGGCATTTCAAGGTTTTCAAGGTAGTGTACGAACCCTGTAAGATGGGATATGGTATGACATAATACAACATGTATTTCCTCAGTAAAAGTAAATGAACTTGATGAATCATATTAAAGTTGTAACGTGTACGAGCAGGACCAGTCGTGGTGTTAACGAGAAAACGAATCAATAACCGGGATTGCCCACTGGCATTCTGGCCGTCACCGTCGTTAACCCCTTCACTAGTAGAGATCCGGGGCTCGAAGAGATGATCACAACCCTACAAGGATGACTGATGCCAATGTAAAGGTCTATTATGGTATATTCTGCACAAATAGTATACGCGGTTACAAATAATAGCGTAGAACCGTGTGGCTTAGACAGAATGTCTAAGGAGATGTAACGTTATGATATTTACATATATGTACAGACACTAGGGGAGTGTATGCAAATAAACTTGACGTATATATACACGTGATATGAGAGGATGTGTGCACACAAGTTAACGGATACGTACACTTGGGGTGTGCATATAAGGTTCACGGATACGTACATTTGGTGTGTGCATATAAGGTTCACGGATATGTACACTAGGTGTGTGCATATAGAATTAAACGTATCCCTGGTGTATATGTGGATAATAGAAGAGAATGTGTGCAGTTTAAGCTTGATGTTATATGGCAATAATATATATCTGAGAGTGTATGCATATAGCTTTATAGTTAATATAGTGCTTTATGTCTATGCGCGATAAGGGCGGCCTGGCTGCTGGCCCTTCTCTTCTGGGGATAAGGGTGGCCTGGCTGCTGGCCCTTCTCTTCCGTCGTTGGAACGTTATGGATATAACGCTCTCTCCAGGGATGGCACCCCGTCGTTGGAACGTTAAGGATATAACGCTCTCTCCAGACAAGACACCCAGTCGTTGAAACGTCAAGGCCCGTGGGAACGTTACGGCGGTAACGTTCTCCCCAATATATATATACCCTCAGGCGTTGGAACGTCACGGCAGTGACGCTCTCTCCAGATATGGCCCCCAGTCGCTGAAACGTCACGGCCCGTTGGAACGTTACGCGGTAACGCTCTCTCCCGATACGACACCCAGTCGTTGGAACGTCACGCAGTGACGCTCTCTCCAGAGACGTGGCAACCCGGCGTGTTCTTCACCCCCAGTCGTCGGAGCCTGACCCTAACTTGTCAGCTCACCAGTCTGCATCCCGCACAGGTAAGTATAGCCCGGCGTCTCAACCCTCACAGCTGCTGCGACCCGTCTATAGACACGCCTGTGACTACACAACTTCACGACCATCTCCCAGGTAAGAATCACGCACCACTCACTCTCCGTGACCGTCAGGACAATTACTTAGGTATATAATGTGCTATTATTTCATCTGGTACCGATGAAACACCATTACTGCATGTCACTGTCGTTGGCGACCCTCTGCGACCCGGTCGCAAGCCACTGCGACCTTTTGCGACCTTCTGCGACCTTTGGCGACCCGGTCGCAGGTCTGTAGATTTCACGTTTAATCAACGTTTCTCGGGAAGAGAAATCTGTCTGTGCTGTGCCTTGTCTTTTCTTTACGGTCTGTAACTGGTATCTTGTCTTTGACCTTGTCTGTTCTTTACTGGCTGTAATCTGTGCCTTGGCTTGACTGTACAGTCTGTAAATCTTGTTACCACTTTTACATCGGTAAAACGAGGCCCGCCTGCACCGTATCTTGCCTTTACTGTGCGGTCTGTGATCTGTATTTCTTGTCTTTTTCTGTGTGGGCTGTGCTCTGTGTATCTTTCTTTAATGTGTGATAAATACACATATCCTTCTTGTGGGATCTGTGTTCTGTAGCTTTCTTGACTGTATAATCTGTGATCTGTATGTCTGGACTTTTACTGTACTGTTTATGATCTGTGTGTCTTGATTTGCTTGTAATGTGTGATAAATACACATATCCTTCTGGTGGAATCTGTGTTCTGTATCTTTCTGGTGTGATCTGTGAGCTGTATCTGTAACTTGTCTTTGGCCAGCTATACGCCATCTGTGTAACTGTCTGCGACCTTTCTTGCTCCCAAAGCGTCCGGCCCAGTTTATCGATGTTTCCCGACGAAAACGGCTCGCCCGCCTGTGTCTTGACTCGCACCGCCGGCTGTAATACTGCGACCGTTTCCGTCCCGTATAGCGTTGCCCGGCCGTCTGCGCCGAATAAACAGGCTACACGATACGTTGTAGGATTATGGCAGGGGGAAACTTGGTTGATTTACCTCTGTATTTAGTGCAGTTGCATATTTCTGGGGGTGGGGGGAATCCCTAACTTTTGCCATATACCGCTTCACGGTCAACAAAATCGACCATAAATATTGTGGCTTTAGTCCCAGTGCAGCGGGATAGCACAGCAATAATGTCGAAATTATCAACCTACTGGTATAGACCTAAAAGCCCTATTTTATACTGAAGTTAGACCATGCAAGTTGCCTAAATGTGCTACAGGCAAACACATGTCTCATTACAGTATTATAGAATACCCCACAACTAAATACAACACGCCACGCTGTCGTGTTTCCTAAACTATAGTATAACCACAAACACGTTTCCACACCGAAAATGCGAGCTGGCAAATTCTCATTGGATTGTCGTGTTTTTATAGGGTACACTAGCTACAGGATTGTACAAGCTTTTAGACTCCCAGGCCAAAAAACAACTGCATTTACGGCCCAACCGTAAATTACGCCGAAATCGAAAGTTACAGGCTGTACCTGGACGTGTTCCTCCAGCTCTGTCTTTCTGGTCTCACCCCGGTTGGAATGTCTCACGAGCTTATATAGCCGGGGCTCTTCTCCACCCCCCCGGAGACGTGGCGAAACCCGGAAAATCGCCTTCACAGTGAAATTACAGTTCATCGTCCATAAATGGGAATGCCATCCCAATCCATAGTCCGTAAAGAATTTTCCACATAAAAGGCAACACCTGTCTCGCTTTGGTAAGCGAGAAACACGGGGAAATGCATTTCCAACCACTGGCGCTACCAAACTGGCTCTTCCATCCTTCCAGCGGTGACACCTCCCCTCCGATTCGAACCGTTACACTGCCCCCGCCTTTCCAAATCATGACGTCCCCGTCATGGCCGTACGGGTCCCTCCGTCCAGGGTGCCGTTACAGTTCCAGTTGTACAGTTCGAATCAATTTAAACAAAACTGCTCGCCAATTACGGGCCGTCAGGGCCGGCGAAATCACTAGGTGGCCGCCCTCCGGCGGTCTGGCCGGGCCACCACGACATCAGGTCAAAGATCTCCTTCATAGAATTACATGGGCGCCCCACGACATTAGGTCCACTGGGCTGCACGCTCAGTTGGAGGGGTCCGGCTTCTCCCCTCGTACGGTACACGGGCTGGGACGTCAGCACGTAATCGTGCAACCTGCGGGGTTTCACCACTCGCCGACCACGGGCTGTCGTCGCGTGCGTGGGGGCTGCCTCACCCTCGGCCACTTCCTCGCGTTCGTCCTCCACCTCGCTATCCGGCGTCCCCCGCGGTTCCAACTCGAATTCGCCCTGCCAGGCCGGCGGCCGGATGACGCGTCCACTCCGGCTCGTCTGGGGCTGGCCTATGGGTGGCTGCACGGCTACCGGGTGGGTCACGGCGTAAGGCTCTGCGTGAGCCGTTTCCGGCCCCTGCTGGTCGCCGCCATCGTCACTGTCGCTCTCCGACGATGTATCGTCACCCTCCACGTCCAGCCTCGGATAACATGGTTTGACCCGGTCAACATGCACGACCTGTCGCCTCCCGTCGTCACTCCGGACCCGGTAGGTAACGTCCGACAACGCCGCCTCCACCACAAACGGTCCTAGCCACCGGTCTCGAAGCTTCCGTATCTGCCCTGGCCGGGTCACTACGGTATGCAGATAGACCTGGTCTCCGGGGACGAATCTTTGCGCCTTGGCCTTCAGGTTGTAAAGGCGCTTCTGCCGTCTCAGGGCCTTCCCACTATTTTCCCTCGCATCCTCGTGGACGTCGACTAAGTGGTCACGAAGGTCCCCGACCCACGGCACGGGCTCCGTTCTCTCACTCGGGGGAGCCCCAACTGTCAGGTGAGCTGGTAGAGTCACCTCGCGGCCAAACGTCATCATATTCGGCGTATACCCCGTAGTCTCGTGTGCGGCTGCACGGTACGCCATCAGGGTTAGTGGAATATACACATCCCAATCGTCGGGGTGGCGGGCGGCACTAGCATGAAGCATCTGACCCAGAGTCCTGTTGAACCTCTCAACCTGCCCGTTAGACTGCGGATGGTACGCCGTCGTCCGCGTCTTCTTCATGCCGAGGATCCGGCAAATCCCCTCGAACACTTTGCTCTCAAAGTTCCGCCCCTGGTCCGAGTGTATCAGGGAGGGGGCACCGAACCGGCTGACGTACAAGTCAATCACAGCCTGGGCCACCGTCTCCGCTTCTTGGTCCGGAAGTGCAACAGCCTCCACCCACTTCGTGAAATAGTCACAGATGACCACAATATGCAAATTTCCCCTCGTCGTCAGGGAGAGAGGACCCATCAAGTCCACGGCGATACGTTCTCCGGGGCATCCCGTCATCATCCCGCGGTGCTGTCCTCGGGGTTTCTTCCCGGCCTGCTTCCTCCGGCTGCACGTGTCGCAGCTCCGGCACCACTGTCGCACGTCACGCTGCAGGCCAACCCAGGCGTACGCTTGTCGCACCTTCCTCAACGTCTTGAACACCCCCAGGTGTCCTCCAGTCGGGCTGTCATGACATTCCTTAAGTATCCTCTTTTGAAGGGCCCTCGGGCTCACCAGTAACTTGGCCTTCTCCCGGCCTCGCATGTCATACCAACGTCGCACCAGGAGGTCTCCTTCCAGGGCCAAGGCGTCGTAGGCTCCCCACAGCGCTTTTGTTACCCCGCTGTGTTGACAGACTAGGTCCCATCGAGGTCTGGTTCCGGCCTTCACCCATTCCATCACCGGAAGTAGCTCGGGGTCTGCAGCTTGGGCCGCTGCAGAGTCCTCGTTGGGTGGAGATATGGTCACAGCTCGGGCCGCCGCCGTCTCTCCGTCTTCGGTCTCGGAGGAACGACCACACTGCTTGCACGGACGTCTGCTCATCGCGTCAGCATTCTGATGCTTACGGCCTGGTCGGTGGACGATGTCAAATTGATAGGTCGACAGAGCTTGGATCCACCTTGCGAGTTGGCCCTCCGGCTCCTTGAATCTCATGAGCCACCTCAAGGACCCGTGGTCGGTGCGCAGTAGGAACTTCTTCCCGTAGAGGTAGTGCCGCAACGACTTAACGAAGTGGACCACCGCCAGGAGTTCGCGCCTGGTCACGCAGTATGCCTTCTCAGCCTTGGTGAGTACCCTGCTGCCATAGGCCACCACCCTCTCCTGTCCGTCGACCTCTTGGGACAAAACGGCTCCGATGCCCCAACCGCTGGCATCCGTGTCCAGGATAAACGGTTTAGACATGTCAGGCATGGCCAGGATGGGCGCCGCTATCATCTTCTCCTTCAGGGTCTCAAATGCGATCTGACAATCGTCGGTCCACACGAAGCTCTTCTCCTTCTGGGTAAGTTGATGCAGGGGCGCTGCCACGGTCGCAAAGTCTTTGATGAACCTCCGGTAATAACTACACAACCCGAAGAAACTCCGTACCTCGGTCTGGGAGACTGGGGTGGGCCAGTCTCGGACAGCCTGGACCTTCTCCGGTTCCGTCTCGATACCAGCGCCGGACACGACGTGTCCCAGGTAGGCGACTTTTCGGGCGCCAATGACATACTTGGAGGGTTTCAACTTAAGCCCGTGAAGCTGTAGTGTCTGGAACACCACCTCCAAGTTGGCCAGCATCTCGGTAAACGTCTTCCCGAACACGATGATATCGTCGAGGTAAATGAGGCATGTCTCGTAGTGCAGACCGGCCAATACCGCTTCCATTAGGCGTTCGAAGGTTCCAGGGGCGTTGCACAGCCCGAACGGCATAACGCGGAACTGGTAAAGGCCTTTCCGGGTGGAAAACGCGGACTTGCATCGATCCTCAGGCGCCAATTCAACTTGCCAGCATCCGGACATCAAGTCGAGGGTAGACCACCACTGTGCCCCGTTCAGTGCGTCAAGACTGTCATCGATCCTTGGCAGAGGATATGCGTCTTTCTCTGTGACGTCATTCAGGGCCCGATAATCGACGCAGAATCGAGATTTACCGTTCTTCTTCACCAGGACGACAGGGGCCGACCACGGTCCCGCGGAGGGCTCGACCACACCTCGTCGTAACATCTCGTCAACCTGCTTGTCGATCTCCCATCGAGCATGAAGGGGCGGTCTTCTAGGTGGAATACGAATCGGGGGTGCACTCCCCGTCTTTATCTGATGATGCACCCTGGTCGTACGTCCCAGGTCATCGTCATCGGCCGCAAACAAACCAGCGTGTCTATTCAGCATTTGTTCAACTTCCCTCAGCTGGACTTCAACGCCGGCCGCATATATGCTGGCAGGGTCGTCGTCCGCGCCCGCGGCTCTGTAGGTTCTTCCGGAACATCACCCAGTGTGGACATACTACCGCAGAAGGTACCAGCGTGAATGACTGTGGAATCATCGGAAGCGTTAAGCATACGAATAGGCACACTACCATCAGATGCAACTCGAGAGAGTGCTCTCGCCAGGACTAGGCCGGTCTTCTCCGTAAATGCGAGCTCCCCCTCTACTAGTCCAATCTCCCCCGGCGGTGCGTCTTCCACCCTGGCCGGGGCGAGCATCTGAGTTCTAGGCGGTATGGTGATGGTCTTAGCCAGGGCCAAACGATAACAATCAAAACTTCCTACAACCTCGCATTGCAGGTACTTGCCTCCCAGCTTCAATCGATGGCCTCTTGCGTCAAGGATACAGCTGTGGCGATACAGGAAGTCGTACCCCAAGATGGCGTCAATGGACAGATCTCCCACAACCAGCGTGTGCTTCCACACCGTCCCCTGGATCGATATCCTGAAGTCTCCCTCTCCGAGTAAAGGCATATGGGAACCGTCAGCTACCTTGATGGACTGGTACCGGGAGTCTCGAAGGACTGGTTTCACATCTGGGTCAAGCTGTTCCCATATCCGGCGGCTGATCAAGGAGATAGATGCCCCGGAGTCCACACAGCACATCACTTTCGCCGGCCCGATGGACGCGGGTAGGTATATCCCCGCTTCTCCCTGATTATGAAGTGCAGGCTTGGGTCCCTGGGGCTTTGGTGGATTCCCGGACCCGGGCGGTCGTCTCGGGGGCGGGGAGGGTGAACGTCTAGGGCACGCCGCCCTAAAATGGCCGTCTTCTCCGCACCTCCAACATCCTCGTCGTGGTTGTCGTCCCGTCCTCTGTCCCCGCCTTGAACTTGAGCGTCCCCGTCCGGGGAAGCGCCTCTTAAATTCTTCCATCAGGGTAGGGTGCACTCCGGAGATTCTTTTATTCGGCATGGAATAGACTATGGGTCCGTTTTTCGGCCACCAGTTGTCGCAAAACCTTCAACCCAAATCACTTATATGTATATATTTTCTGAAAGAGCATGATGAAACTATTATTTTAAGATATAACACTGCTATGTTATAGAAAAATTTAGCTCGAACATTCTTCTCCATGCTTGCCTCATTTTTCCCTAGAAACCCCTTAAAAATGTCGAAAAATGGTCAAATTCGGCTCAATTTCCAGAAAAATCTGTAAGAGCGATTTCAATTAAACTTCTTACTCACGTTCCCTGGTCCGGTCTCAACTTAAAAAGGCAAAAAAAGTGGGTGTCAACCTGCCCGTTTTTTGTCAGATTTTCTTCCCGTAAATGAGTCCCGATTTTTAGGCACACCCAAGGGGCATAACTGAGGCAGGACAAACTTTACTCCATGATCCCGATCAGCGTGTAGACGAAGCCAGCACTCGATTTGTACGTACTCGTTTGCAGCGTTGATAATGCTGAACAGGATGGCATTATAGATATAAGCTATTAAGAAGACAAGAAGAATTATGATGTAGCAGAACAAGGGCAGTCTATCGTATTATGAAATTAGAGAGGGGCCATTACTACGAAACTGCGGAGGGCCACCTTAAGGGGCAGGATGTTTTTACGAAATTAATTATTCACATGTATCGTAATCTCAGAGTGTTTTGAGTATGGCGGTATACAACACTTGCCAGTTATACATATTATTTTGGAAATCCGACCGATAACTTTCCCCCTACCCCATCTTTGTTTTGATCATTTTGCCAATTCTAGCAGGATTTTCGAGAACAAAACTCAAAATTAACCTATTTCTTCTTAATAATGGTCATCCATTCGGCAATATGAAGGCCGTGGTTACTTTTCCGCTTTCCAATGATAGCAGAAACGCGGGAAAATGCAAATAAGCGATGTAACCAAGTCAAATTATTGGTAATTTTGCACTAAATTTTCTCCTAGAAACATGGGCAATACTTCAGAAACTTGAGAAATAATTTGTAAAACCATAATAATATACATCCATTCCATCATTTATGGACTGTAAATGGGTTCTCTTGTAAAGAAAATTTACACTGGCAAATTTATATCATTCTGATAGGACCTCGTTCTGCCATAATATCCACCGAAATCTCAGTCCAGGGGGAGATAACTCCTGTATGGAATACAGTATGCAGTAACCTCAGTTGTATACTAATGGACACACTGTGGATTATTTTAATCGAACTCCTGGTCTTCTTTCCACCTGCTTCCGAAAATAGAGCTTCAGGTATAACTAGGCAGTCAAAATTAAACAATCTGGCGTAATGATACATCTCCGCTCCGTAACGGAGTCTACATTAAGATAATGCATAGACTCCACTATTATGCCTTAAGGGTGCACTCCGGAGATTCTTTTATTCGGCATGGAATAGACTATGGGTCCGTTTTTCGGCCACCAGTTGTCGCAAAACCTTCAACCCAAATCACTTATATGTATATATTTTCTGAAAGAGCATGATGAAACTATTATTTTAAGATATAACACTGCTATGTTATAGAAAAATTTAACTCGAACATTCTCCTCCATGCTTGCTTCATTTTTCCTAGAAAACCCCTTAAAAATGTCGAAAAATGGTCAAATTCGGCTCAATTTCCAGAAAAATCTGTAAGAGCGATTTCAATTAAACTTCTTACTCACGTTCCCTGGTCCGGTTTCAACTTAAAAAGGCAAAAAAAAGGGGGTGAAAACCTAACCGTTTTTTGTCAGATTTTCTTCCCGTAAATGAGTCCCGATTTTTAGGCACACCCAAGGGGCATAACTGAGGCAGGACAAACTTTACTCCATGATCCCGATCAGCGTGTAGACGAAGCCAGCACTCGATTTGTACGTACTCGTTTGCAGCGTTGATAATGCTGAACAGGATGGCATTATAGATATAAGCTATTAAGAAGACAAGAAGAATTATGATGTAGCAGAACAAGGGCAGTCTATCGTATTATGAAATTAGAGAGGGGCCATTACTACGAAACTACGAAGAGGTAGCAATCTCTGCTCGAAGTCGGGCCTGCTCGTCCTCATCATCCTCCGGAACGTCAGCCGGGATGTCTTCTCCTGCAGCGGCTCTTGCCGTGGGTTCGGGACGTCGACGCTGGGCGTCTTGGAAGGCCTCTACTTCCACTGCTGCATGCACAGCCTCGTCTAGGGACTTCGGGCGGCACTGCCAGACTTTAAACCGTAGGTCTTCTCCAATTGCCTCGAAGAATTGGTCACGGGCCAGGGTGTCTTGGACCTCATCACCGGCGTCGGGGTAGGCCATCTGGCTGAGTCTCACCAGAGCTTGGCCCAGTTCGGGTAGATCTTCTCCCCTCAGTCGTCGCCTTGACTTCAGCTTGGACTTATACAGCTCTGTTTGGTTAGGTGGAGCGAAGCGTCTCTCCAAGGCATCACGTAGGCAGGTGAAATTTGCCTCCCCTGGTTTCATCTTCAGACTAGAGAGAACCTGTTGTGCTGGCCCCCGCAGGGATACGGCCAAGTGCTGCCCCTTCTCTTCCAGCGTCCACTGGTTTAAGGCTGCGCAATATTCAAAATGTACCAGGTGATCTCTCCAGGGCGTACTTCCATCGTAGGTCGAAGCCTTAACCAACGTCTTACGGGAAACGGGGATGGTTGTGACTGTGGCTCCCCCACTGGTATCAGCCGCTGAATGGTGCCCTTCTGCGACCCGGTTGCGACCCTCTGCGACCCGGTCGCGGCCTTCTGCGACCCGGTCGCCAGCTTCTGCGACCCGGTCGCAAATCGTCTGTTCCCGTACAGGCTGGTCTATGGGGGTTCTGGTAGTATCCTCTTCGGCCCTGGGCGTGGACGTGTGCGCTGGGGCTCCCATCGTCGTCTGATTGAAGGTCGCCCGCATCGTCTGCATCTCTGCCTGTAAGCTTTTGAGGCCCTCTAGTAGCGTTCGGATAGTCGACGGGGTTTCGATCTCGACGATGACGGGCGTTGACAGGTCCAGCGGTGCTTCCACGGGACTCACATCTTCTGTCGTCCTCAAAGTCGTTGAAGCAGGTGACCCCCTCGTCGATCGCTCCCTTCTCTGCAGGATAGCCCGTAGAACCGCCATGTCCGGACGTCTCAGTGGTGTCGCTTGGAAACTCATGGCTAATGGTGTTGTCGGCACATCGTTGTCGATCATCTCTAGTAGTCGGCTGTTCTCTTCTGTTGTAGATCAGGCCAGATCCCACCGCTGCCACCAGTTTTCTCCGTGTAATGTGTACGAGCAGGACCAGTCGTGGTGTTTACGAGAAAACGAATCAATAACCGGGATTGCCCACTGGCATTCTGGCCGTCACCGTCGTTAACCCCTTCACTAGCAGAGATCCGGGGCTCGAAGAGATGATCACAACCCTACAAGGATGACTGACGCCAATGTAAAGGTCTATTATGGTATATTCTGCACAAATAGTATACGCGGTTACAAATGATAGCGTAGAATCGCGTGGCTTAGACAGAATGTCTAAGGAGATGTAACGTTATGATATTTACATATATGTACAGACACTAGGGGAGTGTATGCAAATAAACTTGACGTATATATACACGTGATATGAGAGGATGTGTGCACACAAGTTAACGGATACGTACACTTGGGGTGTGCATATAAGGTTCACGGATACGTACACTTGGTGTGTGCATATAAGGTTCACGGATATGTACACTGGGTGTGTGCATATAGAGTTAAACGTATCCCTGGTGTATATGTGGATAATAGAAGAGAATGTGTGCAGTTTAAGCTTGATGTTATATGGCAATAATATATATATGAGAGTGTATGCATATAGCTTTATAGTTAATATAGTGCTTTATGTCTATGCGCGATAAGGGCGGCCTGGCTGCTGGCCCTTCTCTTCTGGGGATAAGGGCGGCCTGGCTGCTGGCCCTTCTCTTCCGTCGTTGGAACGTTATGGATATAACGCTCTCTCCAGGGATGGCACCCCGTCGTTGGAACGTTAAGGATATAACGCTCTCTCCAGACAAGACACCCAGTTGTTGAAACGTCAAGGCCCGTGGGAACGTTACGGCGGTAACGTTCTCCCCAATATATATATACCCTCAGGCGTTGGATCGTCACGGCAGTGACGCTCTCTCCAGATATGGCCCCCAGTCGCTGAAACGTCACGGCCCGTTGGAACGTTACGCGGTAACGCTCTCTCCCGATACGACACCCAGTCGTTGGAACGTCACGCAGTGACGCTCTCTCCAGAGACGTGGCAACCCGGCGTGTTCTTCACCCCCAGTCGTCGGAGCCTGACCCTAACTTGTCAGCTCACCAGTCTGCTTCCCGCACAGGTAAGTATAGCCCGGCGTCTCAACCCTCACGGCTATAGACACGCCTGTGACTACACAACTTCACGACGATCTCTCAGGTAAGAATCACGCACCACTCACTCTCCGTGACCGTCAGGACAATTACTTGGGTATATAATGTGCTATTATTTCATCTGGTACCGATGAAACACCATTACTGCATGTCACTGTCGTTGGCGACCCTCTGCGACCCGGTCGCAAGCCACTGCGACCTTTTGCGACCTTCTGCGACCTTTGGCGACCCGGTCGCAGGTCTGTAGATTTCACGTTTAATTTACGTTTCTCGGGAAGAGAAATCTGTCTGTGCTGTGCCTTGTCTTTTCTTTACGGTCTGTAACTGGTATCTTGTCTTTGACCTTGTCTGTTCTTTACGGGCTGTAATCTGTGCCTTGGCTTGACTGTACAGTCTGTAAATCTTGTTACCACTTTTACGTCGGTAAAACGAGGCCCGCCTGCACCGTATCTTGCCTTTACTGTGCGGTCTGTGATCTGTATTTCTTGTCTTTTTCTGTGTGGGCTGTGCTCTGTGTATCTTTCTTTAATGTGTGATAAATACACATATCCTTCTTGTGGGATCTGTGTTCTGTAGCTTTCTTGACTGTATAATCTGTGATCTGTATGTCTGGACTTTTACTGTACTGTTTATGATCTGTGTGTCTTGATTTGCTTGTAATGTGTGATAAATACACATATCCTTCTGGTGGAATCTGTGTTCTGTATCTTTCTGGTGTGATCTGTGAGCTGTATCTGTAACTTGTCTTTGGCCAGCTATACGCCGTCTGTGTAACTGTCTGCGACCTTTCTTGCTCCCAAAGCGTCCGGCCCAGTTTATCGATGTTTCCCGACGAAAACGGCCCGCCCGCCTGTGTCTTGACTCGCACCGCCGGCTGTAATACTGCGACCGTTTCCGTCCCGTATAGCGTTGCCCGGCCGTCTGCGCCGAATAAACAGGCTACACGATGCGTTGTAGGATTATGGCAGGGGGAAACTTGGTTGATTTACCTCTGTATTTAGTGCAGTTGCATATTTCTGGGGGGTGGAGGGAATCCCTAACTTTTGCCATATACCGCTTCACGGTCAACAAAATCGACCATAAATATTGTGGCTTTAGTCCCAGTGCAGCGGGATAGCACAGCAATAATGTCGAAATTATCAACCTACTGGTATAGACCTAAAAGCCTTATTTTATACTGAAGTTAGACCATGCAAGTTGCCTAAATGTGCTACAGGCAAACACATGTCTCATTACAGTATTATAGAATACCCCACAACTACATACAACACGCCACGCTGTCGTGTTTCCTAAACTATAGTATAACCACAAACACGTTTCCACACCGAAAATGCGAGCTGGCAAATTCTCATTGGATTGGCGTGTTTTTACAGGGTACACTAGCTACAGGATTGTACAAGCTTTTAGACTCCCAGGCCAAAAAACAACTGCATTGACGGCCCAACCGTAAATTACGCCGAAATCGAAAGTTACAGGCTGTACCTGGACGTGTTCCTCCAGCTCTGTCTTTCTGGTCTCTCCCCGGTTGGAATGTCTCACGAGCTTATATAGCCGGGGCTCTTCTCCACCCCCTCGGAGACGTGGCGAAACCCGGAAAATTGCCTTCACAGCGAAATTACAGTTCATCGTCCATAAATGGGAATGCCATCCCAATCCATAGTCCGTAAAGAATTTTCCACATAAAAGGCAACACCTGTCTCGCTCTGGTAAGCGAGAAACACGGAGAAATGCATTTCCAACCACTGGCGCTACCAAACTGGCTCTTCCATCCTTCCAGCGGTGACACCTCCCCTCCGATTCGAACAGTCCAATCACAAACGGTTAACCGTTACAAAGTCAAGAGGAAAGTGCATGTCCTGACAGTTCACATCAATCTATTAGCGACGAATGTTGAAGCACTGTTCATAATTTTAGATTGATCGACTTGAGGATTGGACCTTTTAGCATGTTTAGTGGATTACGATTGGTGAATATACTAGAAGAATGAGCCATGATTCTAAACTACACCCATACTATCATCCCGAAACAACTAATTCAGAAAAGAAATAATTTCTCCTCATAACCCACCCCTCCCCCCCCCTCTCCTGCCCCCACTAACCTCCACACCATCCAACATTCACATTACACCTGATGTTGCGAAAATGCTGAATGTATTTGATATTAACAGTGGATTAATGATTGATGAGGTACAATGCCATGTAGTTTCATTCAGTAATTACCTGGGCGGCATACTGTACTTGTATTATTTGGGGAGCAATCTAAGTCAAGTGCTCACCATCATCAATCACAGAGTTTTTTCGGCCGTAATCTCACCTAGAAGTCAAAGATTCTTCCAAAACTCCTCACACTGAAGGTCCTGAGATAGAGGGAGGTAAACATGGTGAACCATCATGTATTCAAGGCTAAACTTGGTCTTGGATACATGTATATCTGAAAATATAAAAATTTTACATCTTACTAGTTGTAATTTAATGTAGTTTTGTGTGAAAAACATGCAAAATCATTGATTCCTTCTTTATATTTTCTTATTTCTGTATGAAATGGTGGTCAACAGTACATGTATCATTGCAGGGATGCATAAATTGCGTGAACTATGGGTTTGGTTCGCGCAGAGGTTACCTAATTTTCATTTTGCGTAACCCATTTTTAGTTCACTTGAATTTCAGATATTAACCTGTATACATAGTGATGGATTATGCAAATCAAAGAAGGGTTACCCACAAAATTTTAGCGTAACCCATATTTGGGTTAAGCAGAATTTTCAATTTGTGCAGCCCTGTATAATCATGCCATACTAGGATGAGTGAGTGAGTGAGTGAGTAAATAGAATTTAACATTGCTTTCAACAATATTTCAGCTATATCACGATGAACCAACTAAGAACCACCCAGCCAAGTTGCGTTCCTGCTACTTCAAAGCAGAAATGTTTGAAGCAGCATGGAACCAGACACCCTCCATTCACCCTATAAAACACCGAGGACAGCACACAAGACAGAGACAGGACGCTTACATGGTGCAATAAAGACAAGTGACAAGACATCACATTATCAAGTTCCTGTTGCTTCTCTCTCCCTCACAATCCCAAATGTTGTACGTTCACAGACAAAAGGCCTGAAACCTGATGACTATCCCAGGATGCAATGTACATCCAGGACAATTAAATGGCAGGTGGGGATCATAATATAATTCAATTGACTAGCTGTCACTTCCTCCATGTAACGTGACATCAACTTTATTGCCAATGTGAGATCCCTGGATCAGCAGAGCTGGAAATTGGAATACCAAACCCTGTAATCATTAATTTGACATGAAGATGAATGGATGCACAAAATCATCACTTGATTGAATGAATGAGTTAAAAAGTTTTTAACACCACTTTCAACAATACACTGTATTTCAGTCGTATCGCGACGAACCAACAAGGCATCACCCAGCCAAGTTGCTTTCCTGTTGCTTCAAAGAAGCAAATCTTTGAAGCAGCATGGAACCAGACAACCTTCATCCATCCTATAAAACAAGGACATCTGACACACTGGACACAGTCAGGATACTTACCTTATTGCAATAAAGACAAGTGCAATTACAGGGCTAGAAATCATATTATCCAGTTCCTGTTGCTTCCTAGCAAAATACATTAAAGCAACAGGAATCTGTGCTCACAGGGCCTCCAACCACGTGATTGAAATAGGAGTAAAATGTCATCAGCTTTCAGGCCTATTAACACACATATGTACACTCAAATTTACTCAACAGTGTACATCATCTGACTGGCAGATACATGTACATAGACATATTTTGTGATTTTTGGACAAGTTTGAGTTAACAAAATATTTATATATTTTTTTTTTAACAGAATTTTATGAAATCCTATACAAAAGGAGTGATAGTTTTCACAAGAATTTAAAAGAAAACCAAATTTGAACCAATATACAAAATGTTTTTCAAGTTTGTTACAGCGAACACAATATGGTGGATGGCCTTACTACCATGACAAATGTGAGACTGAAACCGGAAATTTTCATGTACACAAATTTATTCTTGCAATCTATGACAACTGCGTTAATCAAATTTAATATGTGGGATACAAAATACTGATCACATGAATAGACCAATCAAGCAAGCTATTTGACACTACAAGTCATAGTCAGTTGGCAGCATTCTATCGGAGTTGGAGCAGGAATGAATTGCTGCCAATTACATTGAATGGGAAATATTGATGGTGATGCTAACTGAATGTTCTAACAAAAAGATCAAGGTCAGCAACAACCCATTTCATCATATGTGCAGTTGTATTAAAGCTGTATATTCAGTACATGGAGTGGACCATGCTGCAGTCATCCATAGAATATTGGTTTTGTTGAAATGCAATGATAATATAATTATAAATTTATGAGAAATGTTATCTATGATAACACACATCAGTAAAGTCAGATGGTCTCCTAAATTCTGAATAAAGAGACTTGAGAACAGGCAACTGCCATACATGTCCACTTCTACACTCATTTAATCAACCTCTTGTCCTACATCTCCTTGTTCATGTTGTCCCTGAATCAGACAGACATGTTTGCACTGCCACAAGAGTGAGTGAATATAATTTAACGTCACTTTCAACAATATTTCAGCTAAATCGCGATGAACCAACTAAGCACCACCCAGCCAAATTGCATTCCTGCTACTTCAGAGAAGAAATCTTTGAAGCAGCATGGAACCAGACACCCTCCATCCACCCAAAAAAACACTGAGGACAGCACACAAGACACAGACAGGACACTTACATGGTGCAATAAAGACAAGTGGTATTACAGTGGTAGACATCACCATTATCAAGTTCCTGTTGCTTCTCAGCAAAATGCATTGAAGCAACAGGAACCCGTGCCACAAGAGATTTACTTACAACCTTACGAGCTACAGGATTGTACAAGCTTTTAGACTCCCAGGCCAAAAAAACAACTGCATTTACGGCCCAACCGTAAATTACGCCGAAATCGAAAGTTACAGGCTGTACCTGGACGTGTTCCTCCAGCTCTGTCTTTCTGGTCTCTCCCCGGTTGGAATGTCTCACGAGCTTATATAGCCGGGGCTCTTCTCCACCCCCTCGGAGACGTGGCGAAACCCGGAAAATTGCCTTCACAGCGAAATTACAGTTCATCGTCCATAAATGGGAATGCCATCCCAATCCATAGTCCGTAAAGAATTTTCCACATAAAAGGCAACACCTGTCTCGCTCTGGTAAGCGAGAAACACGGGGAGATGCATTTCCAACCACTGGCGCTACCAAACTGGCTCTTCCATCCTTCCAGCGGTGACACCTCCCCTCCTTTTTTTCTATCGGAGTTGGAGCAGGAATGAATTGCTGCCAATTACATTGAATGGGAAATATTGATGGTGATGCTAACTGAATGTTCTAACAAAAAGATCAAGGTCAGCAACAACCCATTTCATCATATGTGCAGTTGTATTAAAGCTGTATATTCAGTACATGGAGTGGACCATGCTGCAGTCATCCATAGAATATTGGTTTTGTTGAAATGCAATGATAATATAATTATAAATTTATGAGAAATGTTATCTATGATAACACACATCAGTAAAGTCAGATGGTCTCCTAAATTCTGAATAAAGAGACTTGAGAATAGGCAACTGCCATACATGTCCACTTCTACACTCATTTAATCAACCTCTTGTCCTACATCTCCTTGTTCATGTTGTCCCTGAATCAGACAGACATGTTTGCACTGCCACAAGAGTGAGTGAATATAATTTAACGTCACTTTCAACAATATTTCAGCTAAATCGCGATGAACCAACTAAGCACCACCCAGCCAAATTGCATTCCTGCTACTTCAGAGAAGAAATCTTTGAAGCAGCATGGAACCAGACACCCTCCATCCACCCCAAAAAACACTGAGGACAGCACACAAGACACAGACAGGACACTTACATGGTGCAATAAAGACAAGTGGTATTACAGTGGTAGACATCACCATTATCAAGTTCCTGTTGCTTCTCAGCAAAATGCATTGAATCAACAGGAACCCGTGCCACAAGAGATGTACTTACAACCTTACGATAATCTCCCTAGTATAATCCGTGACGTGTCCAACTCCTCCTACTCCTGCTTCGCTTTACTCACTGCACAGCAGGTCGCATAGGTGTGGCGCGGGATAGGGTGGGGCGAGAGACCTGCGGTTTTCCCTACCGGAGATTCCATGGGCCAGGCTTGCACCCTACAATAGAATGGGTCGACTGCGCATGAGCGACGAGTAGTGAATGATGAGTAGTATAGAAAGGGCACGCGATCTCTGTATCCCTATAAACTAACCCATGGGGGTGAATGAGCCATGGGGGTGAATGAGCACTCGTCCATCTAATAATTCAATCCCTTTGATCACCCCCAAATCTGGGGGCAAAATTCAATCGGCTGTTCTAATACATTTGATCACCCTATAAAAAGTCATTGAAATAATGAAGAAGTTGCATTATTTTGATGTATTGTTTGATGTATGATGTATAAATTTGATCACAGGCCCCAGATTTGTATGGTTGGAAATTTCACTTAATTGGATTGAATTCTTTAGAGGGATTACCATACATTCTGACAGAGACTTGAGAATTGTTGATTGCCATGGTCAGTTCTACGCACATTTAATCAACCTTTATCACCCCTCCCTTACTCACCTGTTCAGCCACTCGTTCAGACTGCACGCTTGCACGTTTTGGATACTAGAGGCCTGTACATATCTGTGTTATCCAATCATGGTCCTCTTATCATCAGTTAATAGCAGGAATCATTACACTAAATGTTGATTGACTGATAGCTAGACCCGTGATACTGCAGACACTCACAATCTGTGTTAATAGATACAGTATAGTTATTATTGAATCAACACACTTGAATTTGAAACAGCCAAACGTTCTTTGTAATTTTCGATGCCCCACCAGTTTGGCACCACTCGCTTTGAAACATCTTCAAAGATATGTACACTTGTCCCACATACAAACGCTAATATTGGGGTAAAAAATATTGACCGCACTCTACGGGAGTCGCATGCAGTGAGTTTTCCCTGCAGCAGCATTCATTTTGCACATATATATTGGGGACAC
>JAVTVY010007550.1:0-45092 GCA_036873755.1 Hanleya hanleyi | reverse complement strand
ACCCTCGCGATCGATCCAGATTTCTCAGTCGGAAGAAACCAAAACAATTTGATACGTTCCTCTCAGTCGCTTTCGACAAAGTCGTGAGTAAAAATGTGCTGCACACCTAAAGCCCTGGTCACACTGTCAAGAATTGGGCAAATCCGTCATGTAAGACACACACAAATAGGTGACTAAATGTGGGGAACCATTCAACCAAGAAGTGAAAAGGGTCAAGTACATTGCACGCAAACTGTTGCCCATTGACGTTGGCTTACATGACGGGTCTACCAAGAATTGGGTAGGCGAATCACCGCGAACTGGAAAATCGTGGCCACTCTTGGCAATTCGTACAAGCATCTTGCGGGGTTCGTCGCAGATCGCGACCGTTCCTGCCTATTCTCGGAGGGAGTACGAAAGTTTTGAAATGTTCAAAACATTCGCCGGCCAAGTACGAATAAATGGTATACGTATGGCGTTCTTGGCACTATCCTAATAGGTTCTCGCATGCATTCTCCTCCTATCGTGTATATTCGTGAGTAGTCGTAGTAGTTCTTTCGGTCACAAATCAGCAAGAATGCCGTACGCATTGTACGATTGTTGGACGCATTCTACGCTTCTTGTACGATCATACTACGATACTGAGAAGAATTCAACACGATGAGTGGCCACAGCACCACGAATACCCGCGACAGTACTACGAATACACACGCTGGCGCTACGTTACATGAAGAATAGACTATGCTTCCTCCCGATTGCGTAGGATTGCTCCACGATCTCTCGCGAAGACCATATGTTGTACGCTGTCAGACTGCAAACTGATGAGAGCCTCGCTCGACTGTCTTTATATAGGTTCGCGTGGCCTCCTGGGTGGTCGTGTCACAGCGTAACAGGTTCGTACTGCATTAGTACTCACATCGTCCGCATACGTACTTATTCGTAGCAGATTATCGAGCATTCGTAGCGGGTTCGCGGGCTGTCGTGTTGATGCGTAGGGCGTTCTTCATTGAATCGTACTGCATGCGTACTCATTCTTGATGATTCTTGTTAAATGCTTATGGCTGTCGTACAAGGAACCTACGGCATGCGTAAGGGATTCGTAGGACAGTTTTAAAGAGGCCCTCTACAGGCGAATTGACACGAACCGACAAGATTAAAATATTCTTGGTCATTGGCCGGCATTCTCCACCCAGTTCCTGACAGTGTGACTGGCACTTTACCGATTTCCTTCCGATCTGATCCAATTGTTATCGCTTACGACAGAACCGTGCAGATTTGCGCCGGGATTTTTTACTAATACGATCAAAACACCTATATATTCTCCTACAACGGTACATAAAATACTTAGCATATCAAAACAATCATTTGACTACTTTTTATCTGGGTTAAAGTGTATGGGTCATTCCACAGGCCGTCAAAACAAGAGTTTTAGAAGGGTGAGGTGGTTGTTTAGGGGGATTTCAGAGTGAAGTGTCGAATGCTTTATGTATAGAGAACCCATATTTCGGCACCATAAATCCACACCCACCCTCACAAAACTCATTTTTTAGGGCATGTGAGCCATTCTAATCTTCTGTTGCATAATTTGTTGTTTGATCCTGGTGTTTGTAAAACAACAACGACCTCCTTATACGGTATATTCGAATTTTCTGACTGGAATGGGCGTTTAAAGCCCCGTATTTTCGATACTCAGAGGTGAGCGGTGTGTGGTAACTCAACAACCTCACCTAGATTGATGTTACACCCCTAAATAACGGCCATTCCCTCATGTAAGAAGTCACGGGAGTGCTGGTACATGCAGTACATGGAGATGGCAGCCATGCAGTGGACTTCAGATCAATATTACAATTATAGTATATTGTTGCTCATAATACACAAAGCATTCTAGCTCTCAGTCCATGACACCACGGAGCATACTATAGAGTAGGCCTCATGATGAAACTATACATGTACAGTACAGTACAACGCAGGACTTCAAGTCAGATCCTAATTTATCTTTTTCTCAGCGTAACTGCGTAATTCCAGCTATAACCCTCTCTTTTTCTGACAACGTAACTGCGTAACTCCAGATATAGATCTCTCTTTATGACAGCGCAACTGCGTAACCTCGTCGAAGGACCATTTCTTTTTTGCTCAGCGTAACTGCGTAACTTTGTTAGACCCTTTCTGTTTTGCTCAGCGTAACTGCGTAATTTCGGATCTAGACCTCTCTTTTCCTGAGAGCGTAACTGCGTAACTTTAGGTGCACCGTAGACATCTGTTTCTGACAGCGTAACTGCGTAAATTCGGCGATGGATTATTTATTTCCTCAACGTAGTTGCGTAACTTCGTCAAACTCTTTCTCTTTTTCTCAGCGTAAAGTTCTGCTGGCCTCCAGTGATGGACCAATTCATTTTACTCACAGGGTAACTGCGTAACTTCGTCAGACCCTTTCTCTTTTGCTCGGCGTAAATGCGTAACTTGGCTCTAGACCTCTCTTTTACTGAGAGCGTAACTGCGTAATTTTAGGTGTACCATAGACATCTTTTTCTGACAGTGTAACTGCGTAGCGTAAGTTCAGCTGTGAACCTCTTTGCATGCGGACAGCGTAACTGCGTAACTTCATCCATGGACCATTTATTTTTGCTCTTCGTAACTTTATTAGACCCTTTCTGTTTTGCTCCTCACAAATACCATAACATGATTTGAGGCTTTCCCTTTTTGTCAGCGTAAGTCCAGGGATAAATCAATTCATCTTTTCTGACAGCGTAACTGCGTAACTCCAGATATAGATCTCTCTTTATGAAAGTGTAACTGCGTAACCGCATAGAAGGACCATTTCCTTTTTGCTCAGCGTAACCGCGTAACTTTGTCAGACCCTTTCTCTTTTGCTCGGCGTAAATGCGTAACTTGGTTCTAAATCTCTCCTTGACTCGAGAGCGTAACTGCGTAATTTTAGGTGTACCATAGACATCCTTTTCTGACAGGGTAACTCCGTAAGTTCAGCTGTGAACGTCTTTGCATGCGGACAGTGTAACTGCGTAACTCCATTCATGGACCATTTATTTTTGCTCTGCGTAACTTTATTAGACCCTTTCTGTTTTGCTCCTCACAAATAGCATTAACTTGATTAGAGGTTTTCCCTTTTTCTCAGCGTATTAAAGTGCGCAAGTCCAGGGATACATGTAAATCAATTCCTCTTTTCTGAAAGCGTAACTGCGTAAATCCAGATATAGATCTCTGTTTATGACAGCGTAACTGCGTAACCTCGTCGAAGGACCATTTCCTTTTTGCTCAGCGTAACTGCGTAACTTTGTCAGACCCTTTCTGTTTTGCTCAGCGTAACTGCGTAATTTCGGATGTAGACCTCTCTTTTCCTGAGAGCGTAACTGCGTAACTTTAGGTGCACCGTAGACATCTGTTTCTGACAGCGTAACTGTGTAAATTCGGCGATGGATTATTTATTTCCTCAACGTAGCTGCGTAACTTCGTCAAACCCTTTCTCTTTTTCTCAGCGTAAAGTTTTGCGTATCTCCAGTGATGGACCAATTCATTTTACTCACAGCGTAACTGTGTAACTTCATCAGACCCTTTCTCTTTTGCTCGGTGTAAATGCGTAACTTGGCTCTAGACCTCTCTTTTACTGAGAGCGTAACTGCGTAATTTTAGGTGTACATGTACCATAGACATCTTTTTCTTACAGCATAACTGCGTAAGTTCAGCTGTGAACCAGTCTTTACATGCTGACAGCGTAACTGCGTAACTCCATCCATGGACCATTTGTTTTTGCTCTGCGTAACTTTATTAGACCCTTTCTGTTTTGTTCCTCACAAATAGCATAACATGATAAGAGGCTTTCCCTTTTTGTCAGCGTATGTGTGTAAGTCCAGGGATAAATCAATTCCTCTTTTCTGACAGCGTAACTGCGTAACTTCGTCAGACCCTTTCTCTTTTGCTCGACGTATAAGCGTAACTTGGCTGTAGACCTCTCTTTGATCCGAGAGCGTAACTGCGTAATTTTAGGTGTACCATAGACATCTTTTTCTGACAGCGTAACTGCGCAAGTTCAGCTGTGAACGTCTTTGTATGCGGACAGCGTAACTGCGTAACTCCATTCATGAACCATTTATTTTTGCTCTGCGTAACTTTATTAGACCCTTTCTGTTTTGCTCCTCACAAATAGCATATGATTAGAGGTTTTCCCTTTTTGGCAGCGTAAGTGCGTAAGTCCAGGGATAAATCAATTCCTCGTTTTCTGACAGCGCAACTGCATAACTCCAGATATAGATCTCTCTTTATGACAGCGTAAGTGCGTACAACCTCGTCGAAGGACCATTTCCTTTTTTCTCGCGTAACTGTGTAACTTTGTCAGACCCTTTCTCTTTTGCTCAGCGTAACTGTGTAATTTCGGATCTAGACCTCCCTTTTCCTGAGAGCGTAACTGCGTAACTTTAGGTGCACTGTAGACATCTGTTTCTGACAGCGTAACTGTGTAAATTCGGCGATGGATTATTTATTCCCTCAACGTACCTTCGTAACTTCGTCAAACCCTTTCTCTTTTTCTCAGCGATTTTGCATAACTCCAGTGATGGACCAATTCATTTTACTGACAGCGTAACTGCGTAACTTCGTCAGACCCTTTCTCTTTTGCTCGGCGTAACTGCGTAACTTGGCTCTAGACCGCTCTTTTACTGTGAGCGTAACTGCGTAATTTTAGGTGTACCGTATAGACATCTTTTTCTGACAGCGTAACTGCATAAGTTCAGCTGTGAACCTCTTTGCATGCGGACAGCGTAACTTCATCCATGGACAATTGAATTTTGCTCTGCGTAACTTTATTAGACCCTTTCCGTTTTGCTCATCATAGTTCTGCCATTTCTCCAGATAATTATATTTCAAATTAGGTCAATCCAATATGGCTGCCAAAGCTTTTGACTAATCACCATCTTGTCACTGTGCTGCATATGTATGCAACATATGATGTAAGAGCTTTTGGAGTTATCAGCACAGACGGTAAAGGGCTTAAATATACACGTGTGCATCATTTTTCAGCCTACATGTATATATGAGTGTAACCCATCAAAACATTGTATTAACTAGAATTTGACCTACCTTGATGAAATAGTACGTTTTGATGAATTTGAATAGGCTTCAATAAAGTACTGTAGTGTACATTTGAACAGCTAAGCCATATCCCTGCAGAAACTGCAACAACTAGAATTTGACCTTGATAAAATAGGCCAAGGTCAATGATATGGTTATCCAGCTGATGGCCGATGGGAGCAATTATTGTCTGGATCCGATTGGGTGAAAACTATGGTGGTCATCTTTAATTTATGCGAAACCATTAATCTTGTGTATCTAAGATACCATTTCGCTGTTCAGTGTGAAACGTGGCATAGATCATCGATACATCAAGAAACTTTCAAGGAATGACCGAGGTATGATAGCACTCCATTTCCAGGTAACAGGCTGCATCTTCAGTCTGTCCCCGAACTCACGACCTTCGTGACAATAGCCGAACCACTCTATCCATTCAACCACGGAATCACTCTACAAGAGACTGTCTTTAAAGTCTATTTATACTTCGCACATGCGCTTGTTTTACCTAGAAAAACTATGTCATCATCTGGTAATTCCTGCTCTCCTCCCCTGCACACCACTCTTCAGTGCCGGAGGGAGACTTGAGTATGCAGTAAACCCACCAAGAGAAATATCAACCAGTTTAATATTGAATAAGCTGAAAGTTTCTTAGCATAGATTATTACCTCATTTCGGTATGATTTCATACCTGCTGCAGGGGAAACCTTGGCGGCCATCTTTAATTCATGCAAAATCTTTAATGATGTACATCTCTGAATGAGTGAGTTAGGGGTTTAACATCACGCGGAATCACTCTACAAGAGACTGTCTTTAAAGTGTATTATACTTCGCACATGCGCTTGTTGTACCTAGAAGAACTATGATGTCATCTGGTTTGTGTTTGATAGTTCTTACTCTTCTCCCCTGCACATCGCTCTTCAGTGCCGGAGGGAGACTTGAGAATGCGGTGAACCCAGCAAGCGAAATATCAACTTCTTTAATACTGAAAACCTAAAAGTTTCTTAGCATAGATTCTTACCTCATTTCGGTATGCTTTCATACCTGCAGAGGAAACCTTGGTCGCCATCTTTAATTTATGAAAAATCTTTGATGATGTGTATCGCTGAGTGAGTGAGTTAGGGGTTTAACATAGCGTTCAACACCTTGGAGGCCATCTTTCATTTATGCAAAATCTTTAATGATGTATATATCTCTGACTGAGTTAGGGGTTTAACGTCGCATTCAACACCATTTGGGTCATATAGCGACGATATACTATCTGCGATATGGTTAGCTGGACATGTGTGACTATCCATGTACAGCCATCATGTAGAGGAAATTAAACTTCCCCTTGTGGCAACAGACATGGTACAAAACTCGTGCCTCACCCTATTGGGGGCCATTTAAGTGTTCTATATGAAAGTTGAATAACGAAATCAGTTCCTCTGAGTGGCAGGAAGGATGGGCAGCCATGTTTAAGTTAAATCATTTATGATCTCTATCTCTGATACTGTTGAAGAAGAATTATGATGTCATCTGGTTTGTGAATTAATAGTTCCTCTTCTCTCCTGCATACTGCTCTTCAGTGCCAGAGGGAGAGTTGAGTATGCAACCCAGCAAGCCAAATATCAACCGCTTTACTAAAAGTTTCGTAGTGTAGTTTTTTACCTTATTTCGGTACCTTGGCGGCCATCTTTGATTTATGCAAAAACTTTAATGATGTATTTCTCTGGTACCATTTAAGTGTTCTATGCGGAACTTGGTATACAGCATCGATGTATCAAGAGACTTGTAATGAATAAATTACATGAGGTGGGAAGGATGGACAGCGATCTTGAACTTATGCAAAAGGCGTATTCCAAGTAAAACTATACCACTTTCTGTCAAATTGTCCGTCTCACCGGAAAATGACGTTTGTAACATTGAAAATGTTAAAAAACTGACTGAGTCTTGTACTGTGTTTGCTAAACACACAAATGTTGTGTAATGTATGCATATCTGAATATAAACAGTTTTACACTGCACATTTCTTATCTGCAGTATAATAGAGAGACAGAAATGTAAATGTTACTAATGTCATTTGTTCTAATGTCATATGTCCGTCCAACTTTATTTATAATATTCACCACAAAACAAATGTCAATTAAATTATTCAATTTAAGATTTACAGTGGTACTTTCTTGACCTTATTGAGATATATGTACCATTGCCAGTGTATTAAATACCAATACATCAATACTATGAGCATTTAAAAAACGTTTCTAATGTAATTTCCGTCCAACTCCCTTGATGGAAAGGACATTAGAACTTTGTTGAAAAGGCTCGATATTACAGCATGGGTGACGACATACACTGACAATGGTACAGATATATCAATATGCTTGGCCTAATTCCACTGAGCATATGCAAGTGCTTCTGTTATAAGAAATTTCTTGTACATTTCTTCAAATAGATTTTGACGGACAACTGACATTAATAACACAAATGTTACTAATGTCATTTGTGTTTTGTTCCGCTAAACTAAAAACTGTACAAATAATTCATAGGGGCACTTGTTTATTTTCATCTTATGCAATTCATCGACACATTTTAGATAATAAGGTACAGGGAACTTTGTTTGTTTATGATGTCTTCCAAGTTATTGGTGTTACTAATGTCATATTCCGTCAAGGACGGACAGAAATGGGAGTTAGTGGTACAGTTTTGCGTGGAGTCCGCCAAAATCATTTATGATCTCTATCGATGATACCGTTCAAGTGCTTGATGTAAAATTTGGTATACCTCATTGATACATCAAGAGACATAGGATGAATGACAGAAATTGTTTCTATGATTGGGCAGAAATCTTGGCAACCATTTTTAATTTATGCAAAATAATTAATGATCTATATCTTTGGAAATGTTTAAGTGTTCATTATGAAACTTGGTAAACATCATCGATGCATGAAGAGACAACGAATGACAGAACCAGTTTTCTCTGATTGTTCGGAAACACACTTGGTGACCATTTTGAATTTATTCAGAATCATTAAAGATCTATATCTGATAATCCCTGGTTACTGTTGATGCACTATCGACTGTAAGCTTATGCTGTGATTTATGATGAGCAGAAGAGAAATTATCTGAGAAAGTTACGCAGACACGTGGAGATTAAGAGAAAGGATTCAGGGCTGAAGTTATGCAGTTACGCTAAGGCCATTGTCACATGATTGGATGACCAGCCCTCATCTACATTTTGAGGGCAAATAATTAAAATATATGAGGGATTTACATTCTCATGAGTAATATTTACTCATTTTCTTCAAATTCGTATACAACTTGTTTGCAATTTAATAATTAATAATAATTAATTTTTAGCATCTATCATGCGTATTTAAAAAATCAAGGTACCGTAATGCTAAACAACCAATCAAGTGACAATGGCCTAACATAAAAGGGATTTAGGGCTGGAGTTACGCACTTACGCCAAGAAGGGAGAGGATGGATTTATCCCTAGACCCAGTTACACAGACAAATAAGGGGAATTCTCTGACGCCGTTACGCTGTCCCAGTAATAAATAATAATTAATTTTTAGCATCTATCATGCGTATTTAAAAAATCAAGGTACCGTAATGCTAAACAACCAATCAAGTGACAATGGCCTAACATAAAAGGGATTTAGGGCTGGAGTTGCGCACTTACGCCAAGAAGGGAGAGGATGGATTTATCCCTAGACCCAGTTACACAGACAAATAAGGGAAATTCTCTGACGAAGTTACGCCGTTACACTGTCCCAGAGAAAGGTCCACAGCTGGAGGTACGCAATTACATTGACAAAATAGAAAACCAGTTACGCGGTCACAAACACAGGTCTACACCTGCAGTTACGCAGCAAAAAGAGAGAAAGGATCTGATGAAGTTACGCATTTACGCTGAGTGAAAAATAATGGTCCATCAGTGATATTACACACTTACGCCGTCACAGAGAGAGGTCTGCACCTGGAGTTAAGCAGTTACGCTGTTAGAAGAAGAGCAGTTTCGCTGACAAAGAGAGATAGCCTCTAATGAAGTTACACGATCACAGAGAGGTCTATATCCCCAGTTACGCTGTGGAAAGAAAAAGAGTCCGACGAAGTTACGCATTTACGCGGAGTAAAAAGAGATGGTTCACCACTGAAATTATGTGGTTACGCTGTCACAGAGAGAGACCTACACCTTAAGTTACGCAGTTACGCTGTCAGAAAAAGAGCAAGGATTTAGGCCTGGACTTACGCAGTTTCGCTGACAAAGAGAGAAATCCTCTAACGAAGCTACACTGTCACAGAGAGGCCTATACCTCGAGTTACACTGCAAAAGGAGAGAAAGGGTCTGATGAAGTTACGCATTTACGCTGAGTAAAAAATAATGGTCCATCAGTGAAATTACGCACTTATGCTATCACAGAGAGAGGTCTACCCCTGGAGTTACGCTGTCAGAAAAAGAGCAAGGATTTATCTCTGGACTTGCGCAGTTACGCTGACAGAAAGCCTATATAACGAAGCTACACTGTCACAGAGAGGCCTATACCTCGAGTTATGCAGTTACGCTGCAAAAGGAGAGAAAGGGTCTGATGAAGTTACGCATTTACGCTGAGTAAAAAATAATGGTCCATCAGTGAAATTACGCACTTATGCTGTCACAGAGAGAGACCTACACCTGAAATTACGCAGTTTCGCTGTCAGAAAAAGAGCAAGGATTGATCCCTGGACTTACACAGTTACGCTGACAAAGACAGAAAGCCTCTAACGAAGCTACACTGTCACAGAGAGGCCTATACCTCAAGTTACGCAGTTACGCTGCAAAAGGAGGGAAAGGGTCTGATGAAGTTACGCCTTTACGCTGAGTAAAAAATACTGGTCCATCAGTGAAATTATGCACTTACGCTGTCACAGAGAGAGGCCTATACCTCAAGTTACGCAGTTACGCTGCAAAAGGAGAGAAAGGGTCTGATGAAGTTACGCATTTACGCTGAGTAAAAAATAATGGTCCATCAGTGAAATTACGCACTTACGCTGTCACAGAGAGAGGTCTACACCTGGAGTTACGCAGTTACGCTGTTAGAAGAAGAGCAGTTTGGCTGACAAAGAGAGATAGACTCTAATGAAGTTAGACGATCACAGAGAGGTCTATATCCACAGTTACACAGTTACGCTGTGGAAAGGGAGAAAGAGTCTGACGAAGTTACGCATTTACGCCGAGTAAAAAGAGATGGTTCATCACTGAAATTATGTGGTTACGCTGTCACAGAGAGAGAGCTACACCTGAAGTTACGCATTTACGCTGTCAGAAAAAGAGCAGGGATTTATCCCTGGACATAAGCAGTTACGCTAATAAAGAGAGAAAGCCTCTAACGAAGCTACACTGTCACAGAGAGGCCTATACCTCAAGTTACGCAGTTACACTGCAAAACAAGAGAAAGGGTCGTGCGTATGGGGGCAAGAGTGATAATACAAGTTGCAGTACATCCTTTGTCAATTAATAAGTTTATTACCCCAAATCGATGCCAGCAATTTAGCGCTGGAGATAACACAGTGAAGCTGACAAAAAAATGATGGGATTCGGCGCTCTGTTGAGATCTACGTGCGGTGTACAGTACCTGTTGTTGTTGTACGTTATCCATGAGAATCTACCGGTCTCTTGAGCAGATGATTTGTTTTGTCATGTACTTTGTGTTGAGATAATCTTTGCAGTGGATTACAGTACCCACCACTTTCTGCACCCATATTCAGGGTCCATATTTTTTCAAATCTTGGCCGTCGCTATATAGCTGAAATATTGCTGAATGCGAGGTTAAACCCTAATTCTCTCAAATCTTTATGGCAAGCCGTTTTGGTATTTATTCCTTTATTTTTGATATCAAAAATTCTTTTTTTGATATCAAAAATAAATGTGCGCCGTTTTGGTATTTAATCGGATAATTGTTGATATCAAAAATACTATTTTTGATATCAACAATTCTATTTTTGATATCAAAAAAGAATTTTTGATATCAAAAATAGAATTGTTGATATCAAAAATAGTATTTTTGATATCAAAAAAAGAATTTTTGATATCAAAAATAAACCGTTTATTTTTGATATCAAAAATTCTTTTTTTGATATCAAAAATACTATTTTTGATATCCAAAATACTATTTTTGATATCAAAAATTCTTTTTTTGATATCAAAAATAAATGAATAAATACCAAAACGGCGTGCCATATGGCAAGCCGTTTTGGTATTTATTCCTTTATTTTTGAGAATCAGTATAGTATTTTTGATATCAAAAAAAGAATTTTTGATATCCAAAATAGTATTTTCGATATCAAAAATAAACTTTTATTTTTGATATCAAAAAAAGAATTTTTGATATCAAAAATACTATTTTGGATATCAAAAATACTATTTTGGATATCAAAAATTCTTTTTTTGATATCAAAAATAAATGAATAAATACCAAAACGGCTTGCCATAAATCTTGGCCTAAGCTGTTTCCGAGTTCCAACCATCTTTCTGAGTCTGTCGAGGTAGCCCACCTACGTGGTTGAGTCGGGAACCAGCTTGTGTATTGATTGAAAATCAGCGCCACCTTGGTCGTGTGTAGCATATGTGAAGGGAATTAACTCCACCAAATCAAATATTAGTTCAAACTACCACCTAACCATCGCCCCACCACCCACCTACCCCCGAATGTCAGAACATGTAGCTATAGCTTCTCTCGTGACTTCTTACATGAGGGATGAACCTAAATAACAGACTCATACAAACCATGAACCGTCAACGCTCCCAGAACAAGGCGGTGGGCCAGGACGACGTCCACTACCGTAACAGCGACCTTCACAATCATCATTGACAATCTTCACAAAATTACCCTGAGGAAAAAATTTCAATGAGTAGATTACGCATTTACCAATTCCCCACCCCTAACCCTCCTTAATAGGGCTTAAAAGGCCTGGCCCCTTTCTTAGTATGGTGAGCCCCATTTTTATCTCATATTTCGCAAGAATTATATAAATTCTAGCTTACATTTGACCTTGGAAAATCAGTCTAAGTAGCTTTAGACATGAAAACGGGGTCTTTTCTCTACTAATCCAGTGATACACAGCGCACACACAAATGACGCAATATTTCTACAAATAGTATGGAGAGCCCATGTTTGTTTGTTTTTTTCATGATATGTCTTATCTTAGCCTTTCAAGTTATTACTGAAATTTGAACATATTCACACTTTTAAAGGTGAACGTGATATTCCCCCATTAGTCCGTATCACTGACAGTTATTCTGCTCACCGTATGAATTTCAGAGTAGTTTTCGTAGACTATAAAGTATCTCAGTCACGCTTTGATTGCGGCTGCGAATCATGTAGATCTTGGGTGACACAGCTGCAAAACTCCTGACCCAGGACAATATGACACAGGAAAACTGAAGTTTAGTCAGTTATATCCTCAGTAATGAAGGATATTATAATACATATCCGTTGAGCAAAATTGTGGTGTTCTGTTTGAGTCACCTGCCACGCGGCGGATTGGTCTCCGGAGCGTGGCGATTGGCGACGCGTTCTATCTCTCAACATGCAAAAAACTCACGCGATGGAAAACGCGTCGAGTTTGCTCCGATCTATTAACATTGCAAAACTCGCCACAGGCCACGCGCCGGAGAAACACCGGCGAGCACCGAGCGGCGGCTTTTGACTGTGAAGAAAGTCGGCACGTGGTGGGTGGCGAGTTTCCTTAAAGTCGCCACGCGACGCAAGCTTGGCCCAAATATAACACAATAGAAAATAGTAGTATAGACAAATCCATCAGTAGAAAGTCACATTTAATGTTATCGCATCATGCGAGCAGTAAATGCAATAGGATCATTTCACGAATGCTTATATTCTACACTTAGATTATCTGCATGCGTCTGATTTCTGAATTTTGGGAAATGTTTTAAGTTTTTAAAGCTATATGCTGTGATGTAGCTTTCATCAATTTCTGATAAATAAGATAACGAAATTTTTTTCTGAATTATTTTTCTCTCTCTCAGTAGGAATACGGTTTAGATAGGTGTTTAGCAAAATGGTACAGAAGCTGCGGGGTTCAAAAATGTACATATTTTATGGCAAGCAATACTCATTTTCATTATATTTAAACTCGACATAATACAATACTGTCTCGTGGATGAAATGCGACCAAAGATTCCATACTCGGTAAATACCAATGACCAATGTTGGTTCTTTTCTCGTCCCCCTGGTTTCTTATATGTTATATAAAGCAGGCAATACTTACCTATACTCTTGGAGATTAAGATCCAATCGGAACCTTCAATTTGTCCTTAACGTTATTCCTCCTAACTCACATTGTGATACCATCTTACACATCAGCTGGTTCTCTACTTTGCCAAAATACAATCAGAACCAAGCAATCAGTGTCATTTCATGAAGGTATACAACATCCACTTTCTAAATTGATCTTATCTGAAAGACACAACATGGAGAGACCGGTAAACTGATAAATGTTTATGGATACAAAAAGGCTGGAAGGAAAACTTCAAATGAGACTTTTTCTTTCTTTTTGCGTGTTTATCTTAAAAGTGTCACGGAGTGGTTGAAAATTTCAATTGCAATCATGTCATGATGGTGCTCGAATGAGTAGGATACAAGCGTCTATTCCGTCCTTCAATATTCAGTCGTCGTGCATTAAAGGCTTGCATGTGGTAGCATACATATGGTAGTTTCCTGCAAGAGAGAAGCCGTGAAAAGTTTTCTATGGTGTTCTATTTGTGCCAAGTTTCCGTCGCCTTTTAAAAACGCGACGTCGCCTTTTGAAACGCGACGTCGTGTTTCGAAACGCGACGTCGCGTTTTTAAAACACGACGTCGCCTTTTGGAAAACACGACGTCGCCTTTTAAAACGCGACGTCGCGTTTCTTTCCTATGTTTTTGCATTGTAAAACTCGACACAACGGAACTCGACGTCGCGTTTTCAAAAGGCGACGTCGTGTTTCACCCACGTCTTGTTTGGCAATGTTAAAAGATAGGAAAGAAACGCGACGTCGCGTTTTAAAACGCGACGTCGTGTTTTTTAAAAGGCGACGTCGCGTTTTCAAAAGGCGACGTCGCGTTTCAAAACGCGTGAAACGCGACGTCGCCTTTCGAAACGCGACGTCGCCTTTCGAAACGCGACGTCGCCTTTTGAAACACGTCGCCTTTTGAAACACGACGTCGCGTTTCAAAAGGCGACGCGTTTTGAAACGCGACGTCGCCTTTTGAAAACGCGACGTCGCCTTTTAAAAAACACGACGTCGCGTTTTAAAACGCGACGTCGCGTTTCTTTCCTATCTTTTAACATTGCCAAACAAGACGTGGGTGAAACACGACGTCGCCTTTTGAAAACGCGACGTCGAGTTCCGTTGTGTCGAGTTTTACAATGCAAAAACATAGGAAAGAAACGCGACGTCGCGTTTTAAAAGGCGACGTCGTGTTTTCCAAAAGGCGACGTCGTGTTTTAAAAACGCGACGTCGCGTTTCAAAAGGCGACGTCGCGTTTCAAAAGGCGACGTCGCGTTTTGAAAAGGCGACGGAAACTTGGCACAAATAGAACACCATAGTTTTCAGTGATGCTGGCAAAACATCATGTTTCAAAAATATCAAATCCGTATCGCTGATCAGTATTCTTAATCAATATGATTTTCGTTGTAAAGTCGTTATCTAGAGAATGATATATCTAGGTCGTGCGTTAATTGTGACTGTTCATATGAACACTATGAGGATCTTGATGTACATGTGATCATATGGCCCCTGACCCCTGGTTAAGCGGAATTAGATTCCAGTTTTTTTATGAACATGATGAATACAAGATCTCTGGCAGTAGTAATGGATAGGATATAAGACTGGTCACTGAATAAGGAAGAAAGAATGACACCAGGAGGTCAAATTCAAAGGTTAGAAGTGAGTAATATAGAAAGAGGATTTGACTTCGTATTGAGTGAAACATCCGGGTTCTTTGTGGAGGTCACAAAGTGCACTCAATACGAGGTCAAATCCTCTTTCACACTCAATACGCGATAAGCGGTCCTTCCTTTCAAAGGGGTTTATATGCGGTCAGCGGTCCTTCCTTTCAAAGAATCACGTGAGCGGAAGTGACGTCACAAAGGTCATATGCAAATTTCCAAGATCAATGCGACCGAATTACCCCCTTCAAAGGGCCCAAGGGTCACCTGAACGGAAGTGAGGTCATAAAGTGCACTCAAATACGCGGTCAAATGCCCTTTCAAAGGTTGAATACACGATGGTCGATCCGTATAGCCACAAAAATAAATACATGAATACATTGGGAGTTAGACTTATGGTACGCAGTATTGTCATGTACTGTTCAACTCCTCAATTCGGGTGATCTATAAATAGAACTGACGTCATGATCTATAAATAGAACAGGGTTCCTCCAAGGGGAATCCCCGTGTCCCGATGTTGAGCGATGACGTCATCGGGGAACAGCAAATCTCAACAGGTTGTCTTCCGTGGTATGAATGCATTTGATACATACACCCACACGTTAGTATTTTATAATATAGCATGGTACAATCGCTCGCAAAAGGATAAAAAACATCCTTGCAGGTTTGTTTGTGTCATATCGGTAGATGAAAAATGACGCCCGCTTGTCAAATTCCCGGATGATATGAAAATTGAGATCGTAGCGCCATCTATAGTCTCTGGACGCAAGGATGACAACTCTGATGGGGCAATAACTCTGTTGGCGGCTATCCCAAGGAGTATTAGGTAGGAGTATTGGGGTGGTCATTTTTTTCCTTGTGGATTTTACTATGGGGTGTGGCATCTTGTTTTCTCTGTCTCACCCTGTACAAGACGATGGTTGGGGTATCGTTGCCATGGGGTGACCTTTGCTGAAAAGTTGTGATGACTCATGCATAGTAAATAGGTAGGTCGGCGGTGTGCGTCTTAGGGTCGAGGTGGATTATCCGTGGTCCGTGGGAGGTGTCAATGTGTAGCGCCCGTGGGTGAGTGTCCGATTGGATAGGTGTGGCGTGGAAGGAAGGCTATAGTGCGCATGAGCAGTCGAGGAGTATAGCGAAAGTGGGCATTTTGGAGGGGCGCAAGGGCGTATTTGAGAGATTGAGGGGCTATATCGCATCCAGTTAGGGCGTGTAGGGTCTCATATTGAAGATCTTGCGGTGTAGACCACCACTTGAGGTATGTTAATGTCATCAGTGACGTCACCAATTCAGTGACGTCACGAATGACACCATCAGTAGAAGTAGTAGCGAAAGCCGGTATTTTGGGGGTGCGTGGGGTGTGTTTAAGTGATTGAGGAGCCATTCTTGGTCCGAATGGGTCGTGTGAGGTGTTATGGTGAAGCACTCGTGAAGGAGCGTCCGACTGGATGGGTGGGGCGTGGAAGTAGAGGATACGACACGCATGCGCAGTACAAAAAGAGCATGGGAGTAGACGTTTTAGCCTCGAGATGGACCACTGTTGGTCCGAATGGCTTCCGGGAAGCGTCATGGTGAAGCACTCGTGATGTAGCCTCCGACTGGATGGGTGTGGGCGTAGAACTGACATTATTTCGAGCATGCGCAGTAGAATAGGTGTATGCGAACGGACTCTTTTGGTTCGTGATGGGCCAGTATTGATCCGAATGGGTCGTGCGAGGGGTCATAGTGAAGCACTCTTTGAGGAGCCTCCGACTGGATGGGTGTGGCTTGGAACTGACGTCATTCCGCGCATGCGCAGTAGAAAAAGAGCATTTTGGGATCGTTTTGGGATCGTGATGGGCCAGTATTGATTCAAATGAACCGTGAGAGGTATGATAGTGAAGCACTTGTGGAGGAGTATGAGTATGACGTGAAAGTAGGGACTATGGCGCGCATGCGCAGTGGAAAAAGTGCATTGGAATAGACGTTTTGAAGTCAAAATGGTTCACTATTGGTCCGAATGGGTCGTGTGAGGTGTCATGGTGAAGCACTCGTGGACTAGAGTCCGACTGGGTATGATATGCTCCTGCGTACTCGGGGTAGTAGAGAACGGGGAAATTCGGAAGTGCAAGCATGCGCGTTTGGGGAGAGGTGGTCATGTTTGCACTGGCTACCTGGTAGAGTTAACTCAGCTTATGTGTGGAGGGGGAGAAGGAGGAAGAACAGGAGGAGGAGGAGAAGGCGGAAGAGGAGGAGGAGGAAGAAGAAGAAGAGGAGGAGGAAGAGGAGCACCAGCAACAGTAACAGGGAGGAGGAAGAGGAGGAGGAGGAGTGAGTTGTCATATAAGGTCGTTTGTAAAACATTAGCCTCAGTCTGAAATCACGCTTTGACAGCCTGCGTTGTAATCTTATCATCCTCATAGATGACATCCAACGGGTGACCCGGATATGTCTTCTGTTGCGTAAGAAACAGATAATACCCGAAGAGGATAGCAACACAACTACCCGTGCCCAGAATCTGCTGACCCTGCAGGGGGCATTTCAAACCTTTATAGAGGCGCAGCTGGAGACGGGAAATTATCTCCTCCAACCCCCAACATAATGATGTCCGTCCAAAAATGATCGACAATGCATAAGACGTTGGGATAGTGTGTTCCGGTGTTGCAACGGGCGTTAAGGTGTAACGACGGGCGTTGACGGGCGTCACTGCATTTTGATGACTTAGAGTCAATTCCATGGAATGTCTAGAAAAATCAGAACTTCTGGGCTATTTCACCAGAGCGTTGAGGCGTTGAGCTTGGGGCTGGCGGGCGTTACTGTCCATAAAAGATAGCGTATCCCAGAAACGTGCACAGTCGACGTTCAACCGTGAACATGGGTTATACATGCTCTGAGTGCGAACGCACGTTCACCAGACATTACGATATGATGCGACACCAGAAGAATATACATGGGATTGAAGACATCGAGGAGTCAATTGAGGCGGATGCTGAGAATATGCCAGCTGATTCTGAGAGTCCACCGACTGATACCGAAACGGAGACTGCTGAAAGTTTATCTACTGGTACGGAGAGCTTGACATCAGATATTCAGCCTACATCCCAGGGAAGTGAGGAAAAACCTACCTTCTGGGATCGTATTGTGCATGTAGCTATTAATACTCACGCTAAGGCGATCGAAGACGGCGAACAGGTTAACTTACAGGTTAACAGGCGTACATCAAAATGCGCCCCTGCATCAGAAAAACAGACATGGCGATCTATGAACCCTATAGTCTGTTACCGTTTGAAATGAAAGGCGACCCCACGCACATGTCCATCATGAAGACCAAACGTCACTTGGAAGAGGATATAGGACTATCACCCACCGATGCCCTGCGAATGCGATCAAAAAGGGCAAACAGCTATTCCAGGACATGGTACCGTTACAGTATCCTGGCCTGCCCGACGACGCTTAGGAAAAACAGATCAGAGCGAACATGGCCGAAGATTGAACTTTCTGAAACCGCGAATTCCGATTGGACGAGAGCAGCCGAGAATACATCTAACGGGCAAGAACGAATATGACAGATGCAGCGCCAAATAGCGGCTTTTGATCAGACAAGAGAAGCCAAGAATACATCTAACGGGCAAGAACGGATATGAAAGATACAGCGCCAAATGGCGGCTTCTGATCGGACAACAGCATACTTGAATTGTAAACATACCCAGCGTGGTATGATGTGATGGAGCGGATAATAAACTATATAAACACCTGTGAACGTGTTGATCGTTCTTTCTCTCATATATCTGCATCTTGGCGTCAATGCGTTATGCCAGGGCGTTAAGGCGTGAAGATAAAGCGTTAAGGCGTTAACATAAGCGTTAAGGCGTTGCTGCAAGTATTGCTATGTATATAACCTTGAAGTGCCTGGGGCGTAGCCTGCACCTCTGAAACTCCCCTTTCTCTACTACTCCTCATTGCGCATGCGCACGCGTGTCACCACCAATCTTGCTCTACCCGATAAGAGCTTCAATAGGATACCACTCATGTCTGCATATAGCCTGAGGCTAATAGTTTACAAACGACTTTATATGACCACTCACTCACTCAACTTCATTCCTCCTCCTCCAGAGCGAACATGGCCACCTCTCTCCAAACTTGTTTGCACTTCCGAATTTCCCCTTTGTCTACTACTTCCCGAGTGCGCAGGCACATTTCACTCCCAGTCTGACTCTAGTCCATGAGTGCTTCATTATGACACCTCACATGACCCATTCGGACAAATACTGGCCCATCGCGAACCAAAAAGTCCGTTCGCATGCTTCTTCTCTACTGCGCATGCGCTAAATGGCGTCAGTTCCACGCCACACCCATCCAGTCGGAGGCTCCTTCACAAGTGCTTCACCATGACATCTCCCGCCCCCATTCGGACCAATAGTGGTCCATCTCGAGGCTAAAACGTCTATTCCCATGCTCTTTTTCTACGGCGCATGCGCACCATATCCTCTACTTCCACGCCCCACCTATCCAGTCGGACGCTCCTCTAGGAGTGCTTCACCGTGACACCTCAGACGACCCATTCAGACCAAGATGACGTCAGTTCTATTTATAGATCACCCGAACTGAGGAGTTGAACAGTACATGGTAATAATGCGTACTATAATTCTAACTCCCAATGTATTAATGTATTTTTTTTCGTGGCCATACGGATCGACCATCGTGTATTCAACCTTTGGAAGGGCATTTGACCGCGTATTTGAGTGGATTTTGTGACGTCACTTCCGCTCACGTGACTCTTGACCCCTAATTCGGTCGCATTGACCTTGGAAATTTGCAGATAATCTTTGTGACGTCATTTTCCGATCACGTGACTCTTGACCCCTTTGAAAGGAAGGTCCGCTGGCCGCGTTTTGAGTGGGAAAGAGCATTTGACCTCGTATTGAGTGCACAGAGGTCACGTGACGATCACGTGATCTCCACAAAGAACCCGGATGTTGCACTCAATACGAGGTCAAATCATCTTTCTATACTGCTGAAGTGATAGGTCCAAGATCGAAAGGTTGGCGTTCAAATTGAGCGAATCAGGGACACGGATTGTTTAATTGGCATAAAGTTCAATGAGAGCGTGGGAGTTCAAATTGTGTTGGCGTTGAAACGGTAGTGAAACTTTATAGAACTCGTTACAGTTGAAGTAACGAACATGAAGAAGAAGAAAAACAGAAAAAACGGTATTTTGATATAATCGTCACTCGCGTATTTGGCATTTACGCGCTTCCGCAATATTTTCACTAGTTAGGCCTGAAATGACGTCTGAAATGCGCCTATTGGGTCCAAACAGTGGTCCATCTCTGTTACAGGTTACGCACTCTGGTGGGATGGTAATGTTATCGAAAAGCTTGCATATATTTTCAACGACAACGGTCAATAAAGTCACGATTATGGCGAAAAATGAATCTCAAATGTATTTTTGATAACTCACTCACGCGAATTTATCATGTGCGTCTTCCGTATCCTCGAACGTCTTCTGACGCATGTTCACGAAAACTTCCCACGCCTCCGAAGTTGTGAGATCTAATTCTTTCTGAAGGTCTCGCCTGGTATTTTTGGCAACGATTTGATGTAAGACTCACGAAATATAATTGACAAAGGATCTGCTGCAAGTTGTATTGTCAGTCTTTTGTCCAGGATATTACCTTTTCAATGGGAGGTCTTACAACAAAGCCGTGCCGTATTTTTGCTGTCTAGCGCAGTTCATTCATCACTTCATGAATTATTTCAAATGAAGGTCCGCTAAAGTTTGCGCGATCTCTGGGCGCATGGACGAGGGTCAATGCACGGGGATCAATCATTACTTCGGCATTTGACGCGGCACATCGTCCCTTACTCACTCTGACAGTGAATTAATAACAATAGGCTTGTTTTTCAGAATGCCAACACGGTTTGCCAGATGTACTTATAGGGCCTACTGTTATCTCATCAAAAGAGCTAGAGGAACGACTGCTTTCGTCGAACTTGGATATTAAGGACTTATTTAGTGTACATAAAACTAATAAAATCTGCGTATTTCAGGCCAGCGCCCTTTCTACGCGTATAACAGTTCACTCTGGACCAACTAAATCAGTATATTTTTTTATCAACGTGAACATCCTGTATCATTGTTTATTTATACTCTCAGAATCCGTCTTACAGTTTTCATTAGATCCGAACACATTTTTGTGACAGATTTAATTAAACAAATAATATTTTAATGACAAATATGCTTCTTTCTAAATATGCCAATTTTAGCCACGCTTTCCAAGGAGAAAGTTTGAAAATTTTAATAAGTAGTCAGCAATGTATAGATATGGTTTTATCCGCAGATGGCATTAAAACAGCAAGCCACAACCTTAATATTTCATACGTATACTAGTTAAGAGTAGTGACCAACCACAAGCGGCATTTCTTGGCGGTTCTTTTGAATTTTAGGGTACACGGTGAAAAATCTATTTGCCGAACTGTCCTTTGTGCCCCCGGTATAGTCTGCCTGGAAATGATCTAGTTCTTCCGATTTTCGTTCTATGTTCTTCCTACACATATCGACGGTCTTGTTTATCGCGATATCCCAAAATACGTTGTCATCTTCGTCTTCATCCACGTCTTTTTCATTGTCGCCATCATCGACGTCATCGTCAACATCGTCTTTATCGCAGAGTGGGTTGCTGGAAACGTCATCTAGTACATCCAAGTCTCTCGAAGACACAGCGTATGATAACATGACTCTCGGTGCGTTCACGTCGGAATCGTTCTCTCGAATGACGGTTATCACGAATCTGACGAGTATTTATTTTCAAACGATAGCTCTAGCGTACGCCTCCTCCCAGCTTATGTTCGGAGTTTTCAACACACAGGCTGTTCATTCGATATTAATATGGGGGGGGTCACTGACCAGAGATTTCATATCCTGATGAGTTTTAAATACTGGCCACGTAAACATTGTCGCAGTCGAGGGGTCAATGCATTGTGCGCCAGGATTTGGTTTAATGTCACGCTCAAGATTATTTCCCTCATATGGTGGCAGCCAGTTTGGTTGGTGGAGGAAGCCGGAGTACCCGGAGAGAACCACCGCCTGTCGGCAAGTAACTGGCAAACTTTCACACATGCACCAGCGGGGCTCTAACCCGTGCCGATTCAGCGGTTTGAGGCTAGCGGTCACCAGCGAAGCGCCTTAGACCACTCGGCCATCGAGAACCCCGTCAGGATTTCGGATTTCTCTTGGAATATCCTATGCATTGAAACTCGGGCATTATCTTCCCCACTTCCCAGTACACCCTGGTGTTAAAGAGCTGTAGCCATACCGCTTTATCGACCTGTTCTTCGGAGAATCAACCGATTAGCCTGGCCCGAAACTCGGGAGTAGTTACTGAATATATATCGAGTTCGCTCGATCTCCTGTGGACTAGGTGTATGCGCATTCGGAACTCCCGAGCGGAAATCTACGAAGGGGACTGATTCTACGCTCGGGGGACGACAACATGAATTTCCTATGAATCTCCAGATGTGACGTGGCTCCGAAGCCCAATCACTCTCGCGGAAGCCTTAATCCCCGACCAGCAAATATTTCCCTGCGAGTCTCTGATTTACGTCAGATATTCTAAAAACTGTTTATTCTTTTCATTCGAAGCACGTTTCAATAGAAAACCATCAGTTTAAATGGTACACACGCCACGTATTGGCAAGATATAATTCCCGTGACGTCACTGACAGTTCCCTGACACCGAAACACACGTGACCACGCTCCAGTCCAATATGGCGTCAATGGCCTTCGAGGGACATCTCAAACCGGAGATCCCCGAGAAGTTGCGAATGGGTGTATGCGTTGGTGGGTGTAAGGGGATCGCTGACTGGTCGGCGTTCGTACGGGACCCGGTATCGCCTGGTAGTCGTCAGTTTCGTGAAAGTTATCGAATATTTCTAATGGATATCAAATGAGAGACCTGTTGATTCGGTTGATGTCGGTTGATGTTTAGTGAGTTTACCAAACTCGAGACTTGTTAAACAGGCTTATTTACATAATCTTCAGCTTGCTGTTAACTATCCCAATACTTATTGCAGTAGAATCAAAAAAATATTGTCCACCCATGGTTTTTATGATGTTTGGCTTCAGCAGGCAATTATTAGTACCAGCCATTTTCCACGATTGTTTGCCAGTAGAATAACAGACGAGTTTACACTTGGCGAAGTACGATGTCCAGTCCATCAAATCATAGACTGGATACTTATGCTTCATTTAAACAAGAATATGGCTTTGAGAAGTATCTCTCTTATAAGTTAACTACTTCTCAACGAGTGATGCTTACCAAACTAAGAATAAGCAACCATAAGCTAGAAATCGAAACTGGCCGCTACCATAAACCGATTATACCCAGGAACGGTCGAACGTGCCAGTTTTGTGTGGTATCATTTTGTTATGCATTGTTTCAATAATGCTGATCTAAGATTGTCGCTATTTCGTGAATTGGGTCTGACCGTCCCCAATTCAGAGTATCATTCTCGTATATTGTTCACCAAACTTTTAAAATGTGATAGTTTTAAAATCACCAGAGTATTTGCTAAATTTGTAATACAAAGCTTCGACAGGAGAGTCAGTTGATATTCTGTACAGGCAGATTGACATGTACCAGTTTTGAAATAATTGAAAACAATTCGAGCCTCTGTTGAGCCATGTAAAATCATACACTTGTTCATGTATACTGTTACTGGCCTTAACCAATGTGATTTGTGTTTGCGCCAATAAACGAATCTGAATCTGAATCTGTGATGATAAGGGGTACTCGGGTCCATAATTGGGCGGTTGTGAACTTCGTCGCCGTACACCGGTCGACGAACGATGGACCTGATATCTGTCGATAGGGTTGTTTTAGAGAACGAGGTAATGGCAATTTCAGGTGATATCCCTAGAATCTTAACTTTTAGGGAACAAGTTCTGGGTCAAATAGATGACGGATGATAGGTTTTCGAATTTTCCTTGACCACGCCCATCAGGCCATCGAGTACGATTACATTGACCATTGACTACAACACCATACAACGCGTGTCAAACCTGGGGTTACTGGACCTTCCTCTAAGGCCTTCATCACCCATGACGTTTTTTTCCAGATGAGGACGGACCGCTCACTGTCATCTCCTTCGACACCCAACGTGTAATGAAAGGTCACCGCTGTATGTTGTGTTTATGTGCAAGAGCTCAGAAGTGGAACAGTTAAGAGCTCGGAAATAGGGGATGAGAGAGTTGGCAGGTCGGCTCTCGGCGATGGGAGAGCTGGGAGCTGGGAGCTCGGGCATGGAAGAGTTGGGGGCTCGGAGCTCAGGGGTGGAAGAGTTGAGAGCCTGGAGCTTCCAGATGGTAGATTTGGGAACTCAGAGCTCGGGGATGAGAGAGTTTTGGGCTCGGAGCTCGGCGATGGGACAGATCGGAGCTCGAGGAAGTTGGAAGCTCGGAGCCCGGGCTCCCACAATGTATCTTCGGGTAATCGTGAAGTTCTGCCAGAAATGTAACTAAATCAAGACACCGCAATGACATTAGAAAAATGCATACTTGAGTCAATTGTTTAGTCAGATTTGCCAATTTTTGCATGTTCTCCGCATAAACTACTTAATAAATTAGAAGATCTGGAAGGAAAGGCGAACGCAACTTTTCAGTCACACCCTTTTGAATTTGCCGATGATTCTTTGCTCAAAAGAGTAACTACCGAGCATGGTCCGCTTGTCATGTTTCACGTACGTCAGACGCTTTTAAGCGATGCTTTTCAAATTTCACAATTCAGCGTCACGCCGTGTATTATTGTAGAAACTCCTCAAGAAAGGCTATACAACAAGGCAAAACGCCCCTATTCTAAGTTTCTCAAATTCTGTGATCAATATCGTTCAATGACAGCAAACTACGATCCTATAGCGTGCAAAATCTCTGGCATCGTGTCGTGCAAGTTCGATTCGTAACTGGTATCTAATTCTGCTCAACTCGGCCTATGCCGGTCGAACGTCAAGTGTTTTATGTCACCATTAATGTCCAAAATGAACATGAAAATTAAGCGTGAATGACGCCAATCATGCTGTAGATAACGACGTATTTGGATAAAGGATTTGATATGAAGAGCTGCGCTGTCCTTACAATTGTGGACTGCTTCTGTCTTTCGTATTTGGATTTGTATTTTATTGTATGCATATCTGAAATTATTGCTAGCTCTAATATGAAAGAACTTTCGATAATTGACGCGGAATTATTTCGTGGACAACGATTGCGCAATGAGTGTCAGATCTGATACATATACCTATTCAACGGTACAGTGATTCTAAAGTTTGAAATTGGGATAGTTCAATCGCTTAATTTATTAAGAAAGTGTATACATAGACTATTTTGTTTATGGACTCCTGAAATCATCTCCAAACTCGATTTTCTATCCTAATAAGGTTTATGAGTTTATCTCATTATATCTCAATATATCTTTATCATATATAGAAGTTACCATGCTCTCAAATGCTGAAATCGGAAGTATCTTCGTTGAGGTAGCTAATTGATGTCAATTCTGCGTTAAAGGCTCAGACTTAAGCTGTCCAAGTTGGTTGCATGTCACCTACGTGTACTAGGCTTTCAGACATCAGTCGAGAGGTATACCTTTGGAAGGGGAAAAATCTTCGCTTATGTAAGAAGATATACGGTAAAATGGTAAAAGGTCACGATCACTGTTGTCCCCAAATCAGGCAATATTCGAAAGAGAATACAGTGGAATAGCAATAGACGTCAAAGGTCACGCCACTGTGGCTATGTTTTACCAATTCTGTCATCTATGGGGTCAGATAAAGTGATGTTAAACTGAACTGAGGTCAAAGTTCAACGGTTAATGTCAATATATCGACTACATCGTGATATAAACGAAGAAATCGCCAAATTTCATCTAGCTGCCCCTCGAATCCGTTGTAACAACGGGCTACTTGGAGTCGAGAGTATATGGCGCCGTATTGTATATACATACAGAGAGAGGAGGAAGAACACAGCCTTGAGCAGTTGAGAGCGGGTGGTCAGGTCTCAGCAAATACTACAGTAATCTACCACCATATTCAACACTGTTCAATAGGTTTACCCCGATGCCACTGGAAGAATGGCGCGAAATATCTTTGACCTCACTCGCTACCGTCTGCGTTTTAGAGGGACTGTTTCAGATTAATCGACCAATCGCGATTTTGCCGATTTACCTGAGATCCTTCATGAAACACAACATGCGGGTGCAAAGTCCACCTGTATGCTTTCAACTCTGTTCCCAGCTTTCTCTCTATTTTGGCCCCAAAATGTACCACATGGCGGCATATATTCTCGACTCCAAACTCCCCGTGGCTGTAGCTATGTAACAGCTGGAAGTATTACGAGTAATGGAGTATCACTTTACAAAGTGGAGAACATATGGCGGGACATAGGTTCACTGCTCTATTTATTTCATTCAAAGATGCATACAGTTTGACATATTATTTGCACAGGTGTGTTGTTTCCGTCACTGGATGGTCATATTCTGTCTCGGTTTTCCTTTCAGTTATTAATGACCAGCTTTACTTTAAGTTTGCCCCAATCGTTCACCAAAAAGAAGACGACTCTGAAAAAGAAAAAAAATAATAAAGATGATGGTTAAAACAATTCTGTCTAGATTGGAAAAGTTGATAAATAGCCAAAACAAATACTTGTAGAATTTGTTACCATTATCTTTAGAGGACAGCGGTAGTCGCCCAGTTCTGAAGTTACGGACCGAACTAGGCGACCACTGGATCCTTGCCTATTGGGCTGTAAATGTTTTCTTATCTCAACTTTGTGTAAATGAATCGTATCGATACGCGCATTGGTTTCTAATGGTCCATGACGCAACGATCATCGTTTTGTAGTCGATGGATCCAGGCATGAGGTGAGATTCTTTTCAATATCGATGGGTGCTTATGAATGCGAAACAGAGGTGAAAATAGTACCATTGATCTGCATACATTATGTTCAGATTGACTTCCGGGAAAACGCATAGAATCCATCTCCGGCGATCTAGAACCCCGGAGCTTCCGGAATCTAGGCGGCCCCTGGACCCTCGCCTGTTGGGCTGTGATAGTCAACCCCCCCCCCCCCCTCACCACCATGAATTTTCGCTGGATCCGCCCTTGCTGAGATTTTATATATTTGTGTCCGGAATCTGGAAATGCGGGAGGCCTCTCGCGCCGGCGCCTGTGTGACATCTCATGAGTTTATGGTAAATTTTGACTGATTGCAAACCAAATGACGTTTCGATTGGTCGTAATTGTATGTATAAATTCGAGAAGCGTGACGTATAATTATGATCATCACACGAACGAAAAATGTTCAGCCAGAAACATCGTATGTGCTTGCCTCTGAGGGAGAGATAATGGTGTATTTGTCTATTTGAAAAGACTTCACTTTCACGGATTTTTAAAACTTCTGCCATGTGACCTCTTCAACCCGGGAGCCGGTTTCTCAGAAATAACCCCGGATAATCTTAGCCTCCAGAAATATATTGACGAATAAACTGTATCATAAGATCTTACTTCGTAGGAGAGTCAGTGCCACCTGTCTTCGCATTCAGAAAGGTAGCCTTGAGGTACACCACGACATGGCCATCACCAACTGGGAATATGTCTTCGATGCTGTCGATCCTCATCTTGGTGTATCCCTCATCATACATCTCCTGGTGAAGCGCTATATCACCTGAGAATAAATAAAAACATATTATTATCATATGAAGACATTTTAAGAAAAATTCCCGAAATTCCCCCTTAATTATTTTTCTTACCCCTTGAGCTAGGGCTGAAACTTACCACACTCAACCTCTACTAAAAAGTGTAAAAAAATCCAAGATGACCGCTTTGATGACGTCGCAGTGACGTCATTTTCAAAAACGGCATTTTCCGTGAGATTTTCCGTTTTTTTATTTATGCAATTTCACCGCAAAAACTGCATGATAAATTAGTAAATATTAATGTGATGTGAAATAAAATAGTTTTTGCCCACTCTTCATCGCGTAAAGGAAGAAATTTTAAAGAACTATGACGAAAACATCACTTTCCTGGTACCCCAAGTGGCCGCCATCTTGAATTTACCCATGATCCTCTGCTCGGCGTTATTGCAAATAGGCTCAAAATGACCCCAATATGATAAACTATAAAGTCACTCTCAATTTCAGCTCAGCGCATATAGTTTGGTAGGGGGCATTTGCCCCCCCAGGCCAGGTAGTGGCTCAATGGATTTTGTTTTATTTATTTATTATTATTATTACTTTTTTTTTGAAACTTGAGAGCATAAGGAGATATCTTCACGTTCTGAACACGTGATTGGTCTATTCAAATATTTGGAAAGAAAATCCACGTTTTCAATTGGCCTGTGAAGAATATTCCAATAGCCTAAATCTAATCACAGAGTTTATGCTTAGTTCCATAACTTGGATTTCAGTAGTGTAAAAATGGGCCACCAGAAGTGATTTGATCAACGTAAATGGCATAATCCCCGTGAGGGATGTCATTACATGAATTGAAATAACACAAAATCGGGATACAGATTCAGTTCGAAAGAAGAAGATCAAGATCAGGGACAAGATCATGAACAGAGAAGAAAAACGGGTTTAGATTTATGGATTCGACCAATCAGAATCATGTATACGCTCACCATTTTTGATGACGTAGCTGTACATGGTAGAAGGATGTTCATGTACAACAGCCATCTTAGTGGACGGTGGCTTTTAAGTTAAATCGATCTGCCTTCGTTTTTTTTTAAATAGAGATGTAGAAATTGCGTGGTAATGGGAATGTGTAAATAAACAGGTAATTAACTGATCAATACAACTCAAATTCCACTATATTGTTTTTTCTCTCTGTCTGTATTTTCTAGTATATTCATCGTGCTATCAACAGAGCTTTGACAAAATAAATCGTTTTCATGCCATTTAGGAGAGAACAAGCAGCCAGAGGATGCTAAGTCCCCCGCCGAAATGACAGCAATATTTTTTAGCATTGTTGGTCTCGGGGGAGATACATGAGGGAGGCAACTGCTACTTCATAGGCGTTGGGAGCGGAAGGGTCTTTCTGCCTTCCCTAGTTTTAAAATCAACTCAGAACGGTTGACTGAACGTTGATTGCTTCTGTAATATAGTTTCCATGCAGTGAAGCATGGAAATTATGTAACCGAGAAGCAACCCCAAATGACATCTCAAGGCATATTATCTGCAAACCAAATTTGACGAGAAGCTGAATGCATCCTCAACCTATTGTCCGGAAACTAAATTTTAAACTTGCCATCAGGTGTCGCCACCTGTAGGTGCAAGTGAGCAAAACGCAATCCCAAGCATCATCTCATGACATGGTACATGTATCAGCATACAAACTTTGGGAAGAATCTGAAGAGGGGTCTTCAAGTTATTGCCCGGAAGCCAAATTTAGATTTGTAGGCACAAGTGTGCGAAACACAATCTTATGGCATATGAATACCAAATTTGAGAAGAATCCGATGAGCAGTTGTCAAATTATTGCCAGAAATAAATTTCAGATTTTTCCACCAGGTGTCGCCACCATCATGCATAAGCAGGCGAAATACAATCCCACAGGACATATCATGGCATGGTATCTGCATACCAAACTGGAAAAAAATCCGATGAGCGAAATCAAATTTAGATTTGACACGAGGTGGTGCTACCTGTAGGCGCAAGTGGGCGAAACGCAATCCCGGGCGACATCAGATGTCATGATATATTCATACCAAATTTAAGAAGAATCTAACGAACAGTTCTTAAGTTATTACCCTGAAACAAATCTGGTATTTCGCCACCAAGTGGCGCCACCAGGTGGCGCCACCTGTAAATACAAGTGAGCGAAAGGCAATCCCACGCAACATCTCCTGGCATGATACATGCATGCTAAATTTGAGGAGATTCCGATGACCAGGTCTCAAGTTAATGGCTGAAAACAAATTTTGATTTTAACAGCAGGTGGCGCCACCTATAGGTGCAAGTGGGCGAAACGCAATCTCAAGCGACATCTTAGGTCATGGTATTATCCGGAGACAAATTTGGGATTTTGCCTTCAGGTGGCGCCACCTGTAAATGCAAGTGAGTGAAAGGCAATCCCATGCAACATCTCCTGGCATGGTACATGCATGCTAAATTTGAGAAGAATCCGATGAGCATGCAGTTCTCAAGTTATTGGCCAAAAACAAATTTCAGATTTTGTCATCAGGTGGCGTCAACTTCTAAGCAGAAGTGGATAACACAATCCCAAGCAACATCTAATGGCAAGGTACAATGTATATGCATGCCTAATTTGGGAAGAATTCGATGAGCAGTTCTCAAGTTATTGCCCGGAAACCAAATTTCGAGCGACATTTCAAAGCCTTTCAAAGTTATTGATTGCAGCACAAAAGAACGGAAAGAACCCTACTGGCGCCACCTACAGGCAGATCTTTCTGAAACGCAATACCAATCAACATCTTGTCACAAGGAATGCATATGCCAAATATTGAAGAAACTAGATACAGTCGATCGAATACGATCGAGGAGGCATCCCTTTTGCATCTTTAGTAAAGGAAACATTCATTATTTGTGAAGAAAGTAAAAACGTTAGGAAAAACATCATCAACATGGCCCCAAAAGATGCCGTGAGGGAAGGTACCCACATACCAAATTTAAAAGAATCCATTCGGGTCCAACGGTTACTCGTCGCCGTGTGACCAATAAGGTTAGGTGCGACGTTAAACTTCAAACAACCAACCAACCAATCTGTCCGGAAATGCGATTTTACCTTGATCCACAGGTAGCGCCATGTATAGGCTGATAGGCATAAGAAATAATCCCAACCGAGATCTTGAGGCAAGATCCCTTGACATTGGAAATAGAAAATGTTAACTTGGCCTACAGGTGTCGCCACCTATGAGCAAATCGACAAGAAAAACAATTCCAAGCGAAACCTTCAGGTAAGGTACATGTATACCAAACTTGGAAAGAATTCATTCAAGTTTTAAAAAGTTATTGTCCGGAAACATAATTTTAAATTTGCCCCCAGGTGGCGCCACCTATATGTGGATCGGCATGAATAACAATGCCAAGCGAGAAATTGAGGCGAGGTACCTACACATCAAATTTGAAAAGAATCCTTAATGTTTTCAAAAGTTATTGTCTGGAGATGAAATTTTAACTTGGCCCCAGGTAGCGCCACCCAGAGGCGGATTGGCACGAAAAACAATTCCAAGCAAGATCTATAGACAAGGGAACCACTTACCAAATACAAAAGCATGGATCTGTGCCTGATAAATTGAAACCTTTTGGGGTTGCAATTCATTTCAACTTCTGCCAAGATATATTGGAGATATATATGCTCAAACAAAATATATCAGGGTCGGGCGAGGGATAGTTTGGGAGATAGACGGTGCGGCTCAGCGCCCTGGGGGTGGGGGCATGCTCTCCTTGAGGGTAGTGGTAGGTGTGCTGACATGAAAGCCATAGAAAGCTCCCTGTACATGAAACAACAACACTGACAACTGCATGCCATCATCTGTCAGTCTGAAAAACCACAAGGTCGAATTCAATTCAGGAAATTGATCATATGCACAGTGTGCACCCAAACTTTAGGAACTCAGTTGTAATTAATATAATAAGTTACACGTGTATCAAATGGTTCGTGCAGAAGCTTTAGGGTAAATCATATGATGTGGAATACAATTATTTGATAGCAAAATTGAAGGAAATGTCCTTCAGTTAAGATGACATGAAATTAAAAAACCAGGGGTTCGGTACTGCGGGAATTTCCCCGTCAGTTATTTCATATTATACTTCTGAAATAAAATATGGTTCATGCAAAAGCTTTAGGGTAAATCATATGATGTGGAATAGAATGATTTGATAGCAAAATTGAAGGAAATGTTGTCCTTCATTTAAGGCGACACCAAATTAAAACCTAACAGGGGTTCGGTACTGCGGGGCAATCCTCGCAAGTTATTTCATATTATACTTCTGAAATAAAATATGGTTCCTGCAAAAGCTTTAGTGTAAATCATATGATGTGGAATAGAAGGACTGGACAGCAAAATTTAAGAAAATGGTGTCCTTCATTTAAAGCGACATGAAATTCAAAACTAACAGCGAGAAACCGAAGAAAGAAGAAAAAATGGCAAACACATAAGGCATCTCTAGGGATGCCTAATTATTAGACAAAGCATTTGAAAGTTATCGCTTGTGAAGAATTTGAATGGAAACCACAGACATGCACAGAAGATTGGAACAAGACCCAGTGGCGCCACCTTCAGGTGGATCTTGCTGAAACGCAATACCAACCCACGTCTGGTCACAAGGAGTGTATATGCTAAATTTCGAAGGAATCCGACAAAGCTTTTGGGAGTTATCGCCTGTGAAGAATTTGAACAGACATCCACAGAGACAAAGGGAGCAAGACCCATTTTAACTGGAACGGACACAAAGAAGCGAAACTCAGTGGCGCCACCTTCAGGCAGATGTTGCTGAAATGCAGTAGCAACCAGCGTCTTGTCGCAAGATATGCGTATGCCGAATTTCGGGAGAATCCGAAGAAGCATTTGGACGTTATCACTTGTGAAAAATGTTAACAGGTGTCCACGGACACAAAGAAGTAAGACCCATTTTAACCCAGTGGCGCCACCTTCAGGCAGATGTTGCTGAAATGCAATACCAACTGGCGTCTTGTCGCAAGGAATGCGTATGCCGAATTTCCGAAGACTCCTACAAAGCGTTTGAAAGTTATCGCTTGCGGAAAATTGAGGCAGGCACGCGCAGATATATATTTGTACACGGACATCCACGGACACAAAGAAGCAAGAACCATTTTAAAGTCCCCGGCCGCGTTGCGGCGGGAAAAGGTGAAAAAATGGTCAGAAAAGACAGAAAATACGACTTTCTGAAGATACATCGTAGCCGCCATTTGGAATTTCCCCATGATCTTTTGCATCCATGATTATGCAAATAGGCTCAAAATGACGCCAATAAGATCTGCGGAAAAATCAGAAAGTTTCAGTTCTTCTCTTGTTCTCTTGGTTCTAGAGTTGCGGTGAATAGGTTTGTATAGGAGCCATAAAACATGGCGAGTGTATAAAAACTATTCTGATTGGTCGATCCTTGACTCTACAACTTCTCCTGCTCCTGATCTTCACCCTAAAACTGAACCTTCTCCCAGATCTCTGTGATAACATCACTTCCGGTGCTTACAACACGTCACTTGTGGCGATGTCCTGAATATTTCGATGAACGTACGAATCAGGTGCGCCTGAAAAGAGGGAAGACGTAACAATGCCACATGATATACAATTCACGACGTAGCTCTAGCTTGATAAATCAGATCAACTCACCATCGGCATCCTTGAAGGGTTCCTGTCCTGGCACCAAGGTTCTCAGATCGCAGACAAATTTTGTCTTCGTGAGTTCTTCCAATTTCCCTTGTCCCCAAAGGTCAGAGAATTCAGCAAAAAACTCATGTACTCTGGTCTCCCAATCTGGAACATCAGATGCCGCATTCATTATTATATAAGAAATAAATTAAGATGGAAAGTTAAATGTTGACAGCGATATATTAAACAAACGTACTCGTGATATTTTCAATTTTGCTGTCTATTGTTTCAAAAGGAGAATTGAGTCCAGCGAAAATCTGATACTGTGTACTATACTTAAATCCGACCTTATTGTACATTCTGTGCTGCTCGATAAATGACAGAATCTTGTTCTTTATGTACATATGGACTCGTGTCTGAAATAAAATATTACTATTATTATTATAGTAAACATGTCATTAATAAAGTTGTGCCACGCATGCAAAAAGATAAATAAGTTTAAGCAGTGTAAGACTGGCCGTTTACATGCAGATTGTCCGTGCCCGAAGAAAGCCTATAGCAGCTAGATATGAAATTCACCACAATATCCACGATGAGATCAAATTGACTGCCTATGATATGGCAATCTCAGTAAACTCAGATATAATATCATGGAACATTATATCTGACATTTTTCAGACAACATCTGTTAACCAATTAGGTGGCTAGCTAGGCGAAATAACTTTAAATATAAACATATTTAAATTATAAACAGTAGCACGTGAACAGAAAACAGAAACAATATCCAAATAGGGACTCATGTCTAGACATCGTGCGTAAACTTCAAAGGATTTACTACCGGCGAAAAGTCTGCTTTTGTCCGACGGTAGAAAATATCAAAAGAACGACCGCCGAAATTTTTTTCGTCTCCGTGAACTAAACGCCAATCAATGCCAAGTTGTTTCTCGTCAATGGCTTATCCATCCACCCCACAGCGCATGCTCCATTTCACAGGCTCATTTATCATCCTTGCCTCCAATTGCGGAAGTTGACCTTTACTAGGTTGCTATGACATATAGGGGAAAACCCACGTACGCACGGTTCAGTTTTAGCCTATAGTATTGGAATTTTCTACGGAGGGCCGATGTCTGGCTGATGCAACAACAACAACATTTTCCCAGTTAGACGGCAGATTTTGAAATCGAAAACGAGGCCGCGCTATGTCATCGGTCAACTGAGACAGTCACGTGGTTGTGTATGAAGGTTGGGGTGGCTCCTATAAATAGTGATCCAATGGGAATGTTCGTCTTAGTTTAAAATGGCGGGGTCGAATGACCAATTACTGAAGGGAAGACAGCTGGAACAGTACGCTGACACTGTCTGTTAATATCTTGATTTAACAGAGAGTACTACAGTCTAGGTTCAGTTTGAATCCGGCCAAACAACTCCTTCAGTATTGTACATGAGCAAACTACTTTTCATATGCTCTGTCCAGATAAACAGGGGAAATAATCTCCAGATAATTATTTTTAACGCTAGGTCAACAGAGGTATTATGCAGACTTGAAAAGTAATCGAAATGTTCGGCAAACATCTATTTTACTATATATGATGTCACTTCCGGCGATGTGCGCGCGGTCGAGAATCCTGTCCAAAGATCTGACTGGTGGCTGGGGTATTATAAGACCCCCATGGCCAGGTGGTTGTGGCTTATCAGGGAGTCTCGTAACATACACTACGCAACATATCATCCACCAACTGACAGGTGTCACGAACGTAGATAAACGTATACGAAAAAGTACAAACCTGTGGTCTCTCCCATAACGCCGCAATAGGCACAGATGATCCCAACCAGGAGAATGGCAGATTTCATTGCGACAATCTTTAGAATACATCAAAGAGAAATTAAGATGGAAAGTTAAATGTTGACAGAGATATATTATAAATAAACGTACCCGTGATATTTTTAATTCTACTGATACCGGTGATGATTCATTTTCTATTGAAAAGTATCGATGGAGTTTTGTGAACACAACAGTGCATAAAGGAGATATCGTCAAGTTTTAAGGTCATTGATTGATCAGTTTAAACATTCGAAAATAAATCTGCGGATTTCATTGGCCCGTGGAAAAATTGACTGAAAATCCAACCATTCGTAGAGTTTTTGAAAATGATCATTGTTTAGCCGATGTCCTGCACTGACAAGGAATGGATTATTGCAGAAGCTTTATTATTTTCGCTCCCAATCTTTTTTCACGGGATCTAACATTCGCGGTTCAGCAGGGTTCAAGAAATGGCATCGTCACGAGCGCAACAACTTTCACCTTTCGCTTTCTCTCTGGGTCTAGCTGTTACATATAATGGGGCTTGTGCTTCTAAGTCTGGTGGCCAATCATTTGCCTTTGTGGCGCGTTAGTAAAATTCCTGATAGGGCGCGTCTGCGTATCACGTGATATTTCTGTTGTATTTTGAACTTCGGTTGCAAGAAAATTGAATGTTCATTGGTCGCCAGAGTTGGTTACATCACAGGGCCGTAGCCAGGAGGCTGAGGGGTGGTTCGCCTTCACTCCATCAGGGCACATCAGGGGGTTCGCTGTATGGGAAAAGGGGCAAATAGGGGGCTCGCTTCAGTTTAACGAGAGATCCTGAAGGATCTTGGCGCCCACCATTGTCCGATAATTGTAAGCTAATGACTAGGGAATTTTTTTGTCCATTGTTACTAAGAACAAACGATTGATTTGTAATTTTGTTTACAGAATTTCGAATCTGAGCGAAAAAGATCGGAAAAGGGACACTGAAAAACACCAAGATATAATCTAAGTTTCAGGAGTTTCAAGATTTCTAGAAACTGTACTTATGTCGGTTGTTATAATACAAGAGAAATGAGCAAAGCTAGTCTGAAAGTGAATGTACATGTACGGAGGATCCTTCGCCTTTGTTTTGTAGTATTTTTTATTATTTATTTTTTTGCACGTGTCATCATTGGGTACTGGAAGCGAGGACCAATCTCTTTGACACTTTGGCATGAGCTATGAAACATACTTAAGATTTTATAAGTAGGAACGAATGCTAATTCTGTTCTGTTTACTGGGCTAGTTTGAGATATCTCTTTTAAGATACCATGCTCGAAAATAGTAAGATGGTACAATACTTAATACTGAAGGGATCCGGTCCGCGCAGTAATGTTGAAACTTCGAAAGTGCCTGAATCCTGATTATCTCCCTTCGATCGAAACATGCAGTAGTCTACAGTTGTCGAGTTGAGACGTTGAATCACAAGAGTGACGTCCCTTCATGTAGCCGACCCGCCGGCAGACGAAAGGGTGGAGCAGTTCACTTGCTACTGCATGGACTAAAGAAAACTGATTCAAAATTTGAAGAAATACATTTTAATTCCGAATTATTTTAACTCTTTGATATGGAAGGTGAAGGTATGGATATTCTCTATAGTCAATATATAGAATATGCCCCACCGTTTGATCCGCCGACTCTTGTGATGCAACGTCACAACTCGAGAATACCGTATTAATTTGAAGCGTAACTTGGATTTTCGAATCGGACCAAAAAAGGTATCTTGCACAACTAGACGACAAGGAGAACCTGTGTACCACATTTGAGAAAGATCCATGCAGTACTTCCTGAGAAATCACGATAACAAAGTTGCATGGGAAAATCCAAGATAGCCGCCTGTTGGGCCATATTGGATTTTCGAATCAGACCAGAAAAGGTATCTTGCACAACTAGACGACAAGGAGAACCTGTGTGCCAAATTTAACAAAGATCCATGCAGTAGTTCCTGAGAAATCGCAATAACAATGTTTCATGGGGTAATCCAGGATGGCCGCCTGATGGACATATTGGATTTTGGAATCGGACCACAAAAGGTATCTTGCACAACTGGACCACAAGGGGAACCCGTGTATCAAATTTGAGAAAGATCCAGGCAGTACGTCCGTCCGTAAACAATTCTTGTTATCGCGATTTCTCAGGAACTGCTTTATGGATCTTTCTCAAATTTGGTACACAGGTTCCCCTTGGGGTCTAGTTGTGCAAGATACCTTTTTTGGTCCGAGTCGAAAATCCAATATGGCCACCAGGCAGCCATCTTGGATTTCCCCATGAAACCTTGTTATCGCGATTTCTCAGGAACTACTGCATGGATCTTTCTCAAATTTGGTACACAGGTTCCCCTTGAGGTCTAGTTGTGCAAGATACCTTTTTTGGTCCGATTCGAAAATCCAATGTGGCACACCAGGCAGCCATCTTGGATTTCCCCATGAAATCTTGTTATCGCGATTTCTCAGGAACTACTGCATGGATCTTTCTCAAATTTGGTACATAGGTTCCCCTTGGGGTCTAGTTGTGCAAGATACCTTTTTGGTCCGATTCGAAAATCCAATATGGCCACCAGGCAGCCATATTGGATTTCCCCATGAAAATTTATCGTCATTTCTCAGGAAGTACTGCTTATCATGATAACAAAATTTCATGGGGAAGTCTAAGATGGCCGCCTGCACCATATTGGATTTCGGATTCGGACCGAAAAAGGCATCTTGCATATCGAGACCCTAAGGGGAACCTGTGTACCAAATCTGAGAAAGATCCATGCAGTAGTTCCTGATAAATGACGATCAAGTTTCATGGGGAAATCTAAGATGGCTGCCTGGTGGCCATACTGGATTTTCAAATCGGACCAGGAAAGGTATCTTGCACAACTAGACACCAAGGGGAACCTGTGTACCAAATTTGAGAAAGATCCATGCAGTACTTCCTGAGAAATGACGATAAATTTTCATGGGGAAATCCAAGATGGCTGCCCGGTGGCCATATTGGATTTTCCAATCGGACCAGAAAAGGTATATCTTGCACAACTAGACCCCAAGGGGAACCTGTGTACCAAATTTGAGAAAGATCCATGCAGTAGTTCCTGAGAAATCGCGATAACAAGATTTCATGGGGAAATCCAAGATGGCTGCCTGGTGTGCCACATTGGATTTTCGAATCGGACCAAAAAAGGTATCTTGCACAACTAGACCTCAAGGGGAACCTGTGTACCAAATTTGAGAAAGATCCATGCAGTAGTTCCTGAGAAATCGCGATAACAAGGTTTCATGGGGAAATCCAAGATGGCTGCCTGGTGGCCATATTGGATTTTCGACTCGGACCAAAAAAGGTATCTTGCACAACTAGACCCCAAGGGGAACCTGTGTACCAAATTTGAGAAAGATCCATAAAGCAGTTCCTGAGAAATCGCGATAACAAGAATTGTTTACGGACGGACGGACTGACGGACGACGGACCACGGACGAAAAGCGATTTGAACTAGCCCACCATCTGGTGATGGTGGGCTAAAGAAGGGCATTTATATGAGAAAAATATATAATATTTCCGAAAAGGAGGGTTGCCCGAACCCAGAAAACCCCCCTTGGCGACGGGCCTGCATCATATCGTGACCTTCCACGCTTACCGCTGAAAATTGAGGCTTCTGACGAGTGGGTCAGAACATTCCTTTGAGTTCGACCTGATTCAAACTTGTTGTTGATATATTGTGTAAACATAAAGCAATTCGAATCACTAAATGTCTAGATTATGGATTTTGGGATTTTAGGTGCACAATAAAAGAAAATGACAAACACAAAATGATATCATGCCGACCAGGTAGGGGGTCGTCAGTTTATAGAAGAAAAGCAAATAAATGAACTTCCCCTATTATCTCCCAGAGGTACCATAGATCTTGGTCCCCAGAAGAAGAAATCGATAGTTTATTTGACTGTAGGCAGCATTTGCGTACACTTCGCCATCCATGAGATGGCTTGCGAATCATGTGTCGCCATTATTGCGGAGCGATATCCGATACTTTACCGTATACTGTTCGGTCTTCATCCGACGGAGAACAGACTCGAGAAATCTGATGAATTACAGGCTTTTAATACTACTTCTGAAACATATATTGTCTGAGCTTACAAAAGATACAGATATGAATAATTTCCGTATCATCCAAGATGTGTTGTAGATCTGTAATTTTAACAAGTAGGACAGCACATGACTCGAAAATGGCGGGGTCGAGTTTAGCTGATTGGCTGACGAAATCACGTGGTTTTGATCTCGGGGGAATTCCCTCATATAGTTGCCGAAAGTAGGCTGAAAATGAATATACACGATCCCAGGGTCAGTCTTACCGCGTACAGATGACCCAGATGGCTACAGGTTGTGTAGGCATCTGTTAATGAAAAGAGTTGGTGTTCAGTATTGCTAGCCGGAAATGACTGTATTGTTATCACCAAGGTATCGGGATCACATGTCTTCCTATGAGGATAGGCTGATTTAAATACATTAACATACAGCTTGGGGCTCATACAGATATTAATTCATCAAAGCTTTTAAATGATTGAAGACAAGATTGAGTGACACATGCTTTGTTCCAACAGCTGTTACCGTGTCAAGTTTAGTCGTGATCACGTGCCAGTGTTTGATATCTGCTGACAATAATATTAAATCTTGATACATTTTTTAGATAAAAAATACTCATTTCATTAAGTCCTGAAAGCAAAAAAAGATAAAGATATTGAAAATCGTAAAGATATTGGAATACGAGATCGAGTATGTGTGAGAGCAACAACAACGTTACAATGCTCTGTAGAAAGCGGAATGGAAAGGAGTTTCCATCAAAATATCTTGGTATTGTGCATATTCCTATATATCCACTATTGTAAGTTACATTCACCGAAACTAGTAACATTCGCGGAAAGGCCTAATGTGCGCGAATAATTAGGCATTTACAAAAAATGGCAAAACCAATCCGTTTATCAATTGCAACTAATCATTTCACTGGTACTCTCCTCTGTAATTAATCATATGATTTCACCCTCGAAGCTGGCAACTGTTTTACGGGGTTGATTCCACAGTGGCTTGAATATAGTGGGTGTATGCATTTAGATGCAGATCTAGTAAAGGAGGGGTATGTAGATCGATGTAGTTCGTATAGAAAGCATTTTTTATGACATCCACTGTCACTGTGGTGTATGAAAATGTAGGAAATAATTATATTCTTTAAAAAAAAATATATATATATATATATGTATATAATCACAACAACAACAACATCGACGAAACACCAACTGGTTCCGTCCATTTCTGAAATATTGTGACCTGAAATACATTACATTTTTTTACATTTCTATTCTCGGTCGGGGCACAGTTTGTCCAGACGTGTCATTTTTGTAAAGTGCCCGTAACAGTAGTATCTCGTTGCCTCAAGCTCGAATGTATGGTGTTCTATTTGGGCCAAGTTTGCGTCGCGTGGCGACTTTTAGAAACTCGCCACTCGCCACGCGCCGTGGACCTCTCCGGCGCGCGGCGACTGGCGACTTTCTGCTATCTCTTAACCTGCAAAACTCGCCAGTCGCCACCCGCCGTAAAACACGGCGAGTTTCGCTCTATCTTTTAACCTGGAAAAACTCGCCGCGCGCCACTCGCCGGATGAACCACGGCGCACGGCGACTGGCGACTTTTGACTGTAGTGAAACTCGCCACTCGCCACGCGCCGTGGACATCTCCGGCGCGCGGCGACTGGCGACTTTCTGCCATCTCTTAACCTGCAAAAACTCGCCAGTCGCCACCCGCCGTAAAACACGGTGAGTTTCGCTCCATCTCTTAACCTGGAAAAACTCGCCGCGCGCCACTCGCCGGACAAACCATGGCGCGCGGCGACTGGCGACTTTTGACTTCTGGAATTCTCAGGACTTTTTCTCAAGTGCGCATGCCCGAGGAGCATCAATTATGCAGTTGCAATATCATAAATCACAGTCGCGATCTCATAGAATTTGAGGAAGTAAAAAAAATATGGAAACTGTTGAAAGAAATACGTCTTTTCATCTTTAAAAATAGGGTCTTGATAGTTTGTAGGGTTTGTGATACAGGAAATATCAACCCAACAAAGAGCCGCTCTATGGATTAAAACAGCAATAAAGGATCTCTTATGCAAAAATATCGCCCGTTTTTCACATAAAACTTACGAAGAGAGAAATTCAATCATCCAGAGAAAATGTTAGCATTTTTTCTTACTTTTTTTAATCAATATGACGATGACGCTCTATTCGCTTTCTTAATATTTCATACAGCATATTAGTTGACGTTGCTTTTATCTTGTAAAACAAAATTCCCGCGTCGAGTGCTTTATTGTATCTTAAATAAGGAACAATTTCAAAGCGATTCATTCTGAATTGAAAACAATATGCTGTTTTATAAATATATATAGGCACTTATATAAAACGAATGAAAAAAACGATTGAAAATGTTGTCTTGGTGTTAACTTTTTAAAATATACCAGCAGATAATAACGAGAGTATGCAAGTTCTGCACAGAAACGGATAACGAGTATTTTAATAAAAAAATATCTGCACATTTGACAAAATTAGATTGCCCTATATGCGTATTGCATTAAAATGATCTTGTTTCAAAAAACAACTATATTAATTATTACAGATAGCTTACATCTTCAAAATTAGTCACATAGCATCAGATGTAGCTGGAGAGTTCATTCATTAGAAATTATGTATATTTATGCACGAGGAAGAGATTTAAAATTAAATTAAATGACAGCATGTTTCGAACAAAATATTCCGATAATTGATGCTCCCCGGGCATGCGCACTTGAAAGTCCTGAGAATTCCAGAAGTCAAAAGTCGCCAGTCGCCGCGCGCCGTGGTTCATCCGGCGAGTGGCGCGCGGCGAGTTTTTCCAGGTTAGAGATAGAGCGAAACTCGCCGTGTTTTACGGCGGGTGGCGACTGGCGAGTTTTTGCAGGTTAAGAGATAGCAGAAAGTCGCCAGTCGCCGCGCGCCGGAGAGGTCCACGGCGCGTGGCGAGTGGCGAGTTTCTAAAAGTCGCCACGCGACGCAAACTTGACCCAAATAGAACACCATATACGAATGGCTCTTGGATAGTTAATTGCTGGCGTCAAGATGTGTACACAGAATCCCCCTTACAAAGAGGGCGGTATTGGGTTGGATGGTTCAACACTTTTGTGAACAGGCATAACTCTAGCCAAGGGGGAAGGGGTGTCAAGTGCAGTTAACTATCTATATACCAATGCCATTTAGAAAGTAGTTAACATTTATACCCGATTATGTTTAGGAAGACATTTTCTAGGTAAAGCGAAAATACTTGAGCTGGACGAGCCAGTCCTGTACGAGACTCGAACTCGCGCCCTCAGAGTTTGGCACCAAATCGTCAACAGTAAATCTACTGTTGGCTATTTGGTGAGTAGAAAATTTATTGCTGGCGATTTGGTGCCAAACTTTCAGGGCGCGGGTTCAAGTTTCACATAGGACTGACCCATCTAAAAAGTATTTGTGATTTACCGTACCAAGAAAGTGTCATCCTAAAAAAAATTGGATATAAACAATTAATTACCATACAGATAAAGGAGCTGGGATAGCATGAGCAGCAATCTTTAACACCGTAATTCTAATCGGCAATCTTTGAGAGCTTAACACTACAATCGTCTATATGCATTTTGGATTGATAAGACTTTTTATCGCGGATTTCATACAAAACAAAATTTCGATGGTGAAATGAGTTTCTATGGCAAGCGGTTTTGGTATTTCTTCGTTTATTTTTGATATAAAAAAATAATTTTGATAAAAAAATAAACGAGTAATTGCACTCACGGCTTGACGTTTAGCATATAATTGTGTCGTTTGGGATCAAAAATAAACGAATAAATACCAAAACGGCTTGTCATAAGTTTCTCTCTTTACTCTAGATTCAAACAGAACACCCCAACAAACCGTACATTCTCCGATCCACGTCGATGGCCGAAATCTTTTCTTTAGAAGTCGACCCTCCAAATACTGTTCACGATGTACTTCGAATTGTGAGCTCTCTTTCGCTCAGCTAACAATGATTGAAACTGCGACCGGCTGGACACAATTTATACTCGGCGTTTCCTGGAGCCAGTTTAAAAACGAGTAATTAATATATTTCATCTAGACGGGCGATCCACAAAACTATTAATTAATCTAAGAGGACTATAGAATTTGATTTACTTTTGTTCTTTTATCGGGTTTCAAATTTTCCATAAATTGTATCAGCCCGAAGGCTAATAATATACTCGCTTAACGATATCGTTCTATAGCTCAATTGAAAAAGCTTCCGCAAAACAATGACTATCGAACAATGATTTCAGGGAAACTGAAGCAATTTTATCGGGGTTAGAAGGGTTTAAATCTTTTAATACATAAATGAAATTTACATTAGCTTTGGGCCTTTGAGAATGGAGTTTGATTACATGTTTGGTATATCTAAGCATGTGGTTATTCGGTGAGGATTACGTCGATTTTACTATTCTAGTAAACTAATTGGAAATCAATTATAAGTCTGATGAAGTAGGCTTTCGATTATGGAGGCGGTAATTCTTCATGGACGACGGCTGGTTCAATAATGTCGGATAGGATGCTAACATAGAAATTGTCCAATCATAAAACAACCAAACAATAATGCATATGAAATGTCACGATGAAACCTGTGACGTAGCGTCAACCAGACTAATTGACAACAAACACTTATTTACAAGAAAACATTTAACATTTATATACAACTCCAAACACGATATACATATAAATAACGGTCGCGACTGTACAAAAAACCCTAATATTCACGAAACATCACGAAACAGTCCGGTTATCACACACAAACGGTTCAACTTTTTTATTCCCTCCGGAGATAGTAAACTCCTGAACACGGCCTGTTCTGCACACAGTCCAATGGTATAACACGTTAATGTCCGGTCACGACCTGTAGCGTCTGTGCCGTACATCCCCATCCAGTGGCGAACAATAATTCAGGCCCCGTCCTGCACACAGCCCAGTGGTACCCATTAGCGTCGGTCACGACTTGTCACGTCCGTGCCATACATCTGGACTCCTACGTGTAGCAGGCCCACAAATTAACCGGACACACAAAACAGGTTGTGGTTTACAAGACCAAGCACATACAGACAGAGTCTCCGAGGTTGAAAACGTCCACACCCCGCTGGCGTTTGAGAGAGACTAACGAAATATAGCATTTAGCTACAGCTCAACAACTCACAATAGATTTTGCACACGACACCACGGAACCACAACCTGTTTGACCGGTTAGTACTGCTAACGCAAATAACGAATCATAGACGTTCTATGATGCGTTAAAATTATGTATTAACTTGGTCTTTACGTGTTACAATTGTATACTGCAACATTGTTTTAATAAGCAGAATATAGAGTTCCATATGGCTTATAATAATACATATTCCACAATCAAAATATATCTTCCTACTAATATACAAATGATTCACAAGCTCTGCATATGCAAATCATGTACACCTTCACATAGTATCAGTATGTGGAGACTAAGTACCGGACCGAACATGAAGAAGTCAATTCCAAAATCAGACTATCTAATCCCCTGTCCTGATACCAATCCGTGACACTACTTTTCCCCTATGGGGGAAAAAAAAGGTGTATACGTTTTTTTTTCCTCGATACCTTCAATATTTACAAAACTTGAAAATCTTAATTTTCGTGCTCTATGCTCGAACTACGGCTGAGATAGTCCGCGCCAATGTTTTCAGATCCTCTGATTGCAATTAATCGGAATCTATATGGCTGTAGAGTCAAAGCCCACCGCATTAACCGACCATTTGTCACTTTCGCCTGGTTGAGATATATCAATGGCTGGTGATCTGTCTCAAGCATAAATTCTTGTCCATACAAATATGCCTGGAATTTTTGAATTCCCCAGACAATTCCATAACACTCCTTCTCAATAGTGGAATAGGCCCTCTCGCGT
>JAVTVY010007549.1:0-43188 GCA_036873755.1 Hanleya hanleyi | reverse complement strand
AGTTTGTATGCCCCCTCAAACAAACATCATAACTGATAGTATGCTGTGATGGAGACCACAAAAATGAGCTCAATAAACCTAAATTGAATAGGCGTCTGTTTACCAACTGCCAAACTCATTTAAAGTGATCGTAAACCCTCAAGTAAAGTTTCCATCAATTGAAAGACCATTGCAAGCTGGGTGGGAAAATATTTATTGTAATTTTTTACGATTTTATTACAGAGAGTAAACTGCAAATAAAGCATGGTATTCTATGGTGGTCTGTTGCAATCATATTTAGGTCCAGTGACGTCACACTGCCTTAATACATATATTTCAAACTTTGTATGCCCTTTCCTATGCTTCATTCAAGCTTAAGGTGTGTATACTTTGAGTTTCAACACACACTCACTGTTCCAATGTGCATGTTTCACCGAAATCTGGGAAATTAAATGCAAGATTCAAATTGACTTGACACTTAAGAGTTACCATCTCCCAGATTTTGGTGAAACATGTACATTGGAACAGTGAGTCTGCGTTAAAACTCAAAGTATACACACCTTACGCTTGAATTAAGCATTGGAAACTGCATACAAAGTTTGAAATATATGTATTAAGGCAGCGTGACGTCACTGGACCTAAATATGATTGCAACAGACCACCATAGAATACCATGCTTTATTTGCAGTTTACTCTGTGCAATAAAATCGTAAAAAATTACAATAAATATTCTCCGACACTGTTTGCAATGGTCTTTCATTTGTTGGAAACTTTACTTGAGGGTATACGAGCACATATAATTCTCCTCATGTTCACCTCATCATGTGAGCAGATGGACAGCATCACAAAATTATCAAATCAACATATTAGGGCAATGGGATAATAACTTATACCATAAAGTCTGAGATAAATCCACAATCTTGTAGGTCCTATGGTTACACGCTGGAAGATATCTTATCATTAGGATTATCATGACTGCAAACAACAAATTAAGCACTGATTATATTTGCTGAATTAGAAGAGTAATATTAGCTATAGCGCTAAGACAAAATCAGAATATATGCCCTTGGACAACTCTCGCGAAACGAGAGAGCGGAGAAGAATAGATCCACTGTTCCATCTGCTGTCAATGACCCGCACAACTGGGGTAAGGATTCCTGTGCTACAACATGGTCTGGCATCTATTGTTCTTAAGCAATTGATTTCTGTACGTCAAAAATTTCTGAAACTTCCGTGTGTTTTATGAACTAGGCATCCTCCTATAATATCCGAAAATCGGGCACCCGAATACATACTTTTTTTTATGGCAATCTATCTATATTTCCTAAAGTTAATCTTATGGGAGCTGCTCCCCAGTTAAGGGTAGGAACAGCCAGCTGTGACACAGGGCTGTCCGAGGCAATACTGGTCCACTACACCAGCGATGATGCAAAATAGTCAAAATGAAAGAGTGTAAATCTTACTTTTGCATGTAATACTGCTCCAATTTGGCATAATTTTTCCCAAATCCCATCTTCTGCATGAATTTCGTGATATTTGGGTTGCTTGCCCTGTGGGTACAAAAGGTGACATGATGTTGATGACAGCAGTTAATATTTAACAGATTATGAAATGAGTAGTTTTATCAACACCTCAAAGCATACAGACATGAATACACAGACAAAAAATATACAGCTGCCAAGCAACTAGCCAGATACAAGATACAGTGATAGCGACCATTCTTGCTAAAACCAGGGGTATCTCTATCCTAGATACTCCTGGTACCCATAGGAATGGTTCGTGTTCATGGAAATGGGATTGTTAAGCCAATCAGCAATGGCAACATCTTGTGTAAATTGACCAATCAGATCACTTGCTTATACTGCGACCATGGCGACCGTGACAACAGATTCGAAAAACACCATAGTTGCCTGGTGACAGTGGTGTGTGGATCTTTGGTTGTAGATGAATACATACATTTTCAAAATTAATAAATATAAAGGAAAAATATTTTTAAAGAAAGCGATTTGATGAAAAATTAATTATATTTTTTATGTGTTAAAATTTATTGAAAAAATACATATTCATCTACCATCAAATATCCCACAAGCCAGGCAACCGTGGTAAACTGAAAGTGAGCGGTATGATGTCTGCTAAGCAAGATGGTCAAGGTTTCGCCTTTGGCTCAAAAAGAAACCTTGACGTGAAGATGGTTATCAACCAGTAACACAATCAGACACAAGTTGCCATCTTGCTACAATACAGCTATGGGATAATAGACAATGTGAAATGAGACCTATGGACAGCTATAATGGGTCTTAAATTTGAAACTTAAGGTGGATTTACCTCAAGACTTTGTGTACGAGCGAGTAGCATTTGAACATCTCTTTCAACATTTGTTCAGTCATTTCACGATGACCAAGTCACATTATCCTGAAACGGTGGGCCAACCAGTCCTTGACTGTTGAGCATCAAGCGAGGAAGATACATACAAGTTCCACTTTTTAAGTCTTTGGTAGAACTCGGCCCGGAGACGAATCTGGGAAAGTGCCCCCCTCCCCCCCTTATATATTTTCGCCATCTCTATGGCTGGAGTGCTGAAACTTACAACACTACATCTTTGGGCTGACTCTACCAGGAAATGCAAAAAAAAAATCCAAGATGGTCACCATGAAGACGTCACGTGATGTCATTTTCATAAAAGGCACTTTTCGATGATTTTTTGGTCAACTTTTTTCAAATATTTCATTTATGTGTTTTCTTTGCAAAACCTGCATGATAAATTACATATTATCTGATGTGATATAAAATAGCTTTGCTCACATTTCCTTGCAAAAAAAGCAGGAATTTTGAAAAGATATGATGAAAACATCACTTTTCTGGATGCCTCACATGATCGCCATTTTGAATTGACCTATGATCCTCTACCTGGGAGGTTATGCAAATAGGTTAAATATGACACCAATATGGTGACCCACAAAGTCACAGATTATCAGCTCTCAAGTTTTTGTTGTTCCAAATATATGAGAAAAAACCCCAACAAGGTTAAGAAACAGGGGTCACCAGATTCACTTTCTTTCCAATGCAGAAAAAAATCATTGTTTTCCCAGCTATTCCCATGTTATTTCTATTCAGCAAAGATGGTTGTCATGGCATCAAGTTCAGCCATTTCCAAATAAAATCTTGCATGGTTGTTGGACGATGAACAAATACTTTCAGCACACTAACATGATTACATTATTGACCATAATCAAGACCAGAAATTTCCCGATGTTCTACTCACCAGCATGTGAACGAGACCTCGTCTCCTCCCATGTGCATGTAGTGGTCTGGGTATACCTTCCCAATCTCCATGAAAAACTTGGATAAGAATCCGTACGAGCTGTTCAGAGTGGGGTCAATAGGCCCGAAAGCACCATCAGGTTTACCCCCAGAGTAACATTTGGTGAGTAAATCAGGCTGACCTTTTCCAAATGATTCAGTGTGACCTGAAATGGTTGAAGAGAAACTGCATGACTTGAGGGTTTACAACCGACATGGAGGTTTTTCTTGTGTACTAACTAATTAACCGTGAGACATCTTTCATGCCGAGTCAAAACCCCAAGATTGCGAAGCAAGCGTCCAGCGGTAAATTAGCAAATACTGATACGAAGGTTTTAAATCCAATTCTAAACCAGAACATAATTGACGAGAGATCCTGAAGGATCTTGGCGCCCACCATTGTCCGATAATTGTAAGCTAATGACAAGAGGATCTTTTTGTCCATTGTTACTAAGAACAAACGATTGATTTGTAATTTTGTTTACAGAATTTTGAATCTGAGTGAAAAAGATCGAAAAAGGGACACTTGAAAACACCAAGATATCATCTTTCTAAGTTTAAGGAGTTTCAAGATTTCTAGAAACTGTACTTATGTCAGTTGTAATAGTACAAGAGAAAAGAGCAAAGTTAGTCTGAAACTGAATGTCCGGAGGATCATTCGTCTTCGTTTTGTAGTATTTTTTTTGCACGTGTCATCATTGTGTACTGGAAGCGAAGACAAATGTCTACTATGACAAATGTCATATTATGTTGGCATGAGCTATGAAACATACTTAAGATTTTATAATTAGGAACGAATGCTAATTCTGTTCTGTTTACTAGCTGGGCTAGTTTGAGATATCTCTTTTAAGATACCATGCTCGAAAATAGTAACATAGTACAATACTTAATACTGAAGGGATCCGCGCAGTAATGTTGAAACTTCGTGTCTGAATCCTGATGATCTGCCTTGGATCGAAACACGCAGTAGTCTAAAGTTGTCGAGTTGTAACGTTGTGTCACAAGAGTGACGTCCCTTCATGTAGCCGACCCGTCGGCAGACGAAACAGTTCACTGGACTAAGAAAACTGATTTAAAATTTAAAGAAATACATTTTAATTCCGAATTATTTGAACTCCTTGATATGGAAGGTGAAGGTATGGATATTCTCTATAGTCACTATATAGAATATGCCCCACTGTTTGATCCGCCGACTCGTGTGATGCAACGTCACAACTCGGGAATACCGTATTAATTTTAAGCGTAACTTGGATTTTCGAATCGGACCAAAAAGGCAATCTTGCACAACTAGGCCCCATGTGGGACCTGTGTACCGAATTTCAGAAAGAATCCACGAAGTAGTTCCTGAGAATTGACGATAACAATGTTTCAAGGGAAAATTCAAGATGGTCACCTGGCGGCCATATCGGATTTCGAATCGGACAAAAAAAGGTATCTTGCACAACTGGACCACAAGGGGAACCTGTGTACCAAATTTGAGTTAGATCCATGCAGTACTTCTTGAGAAATCACGATAAAGTTTCATGGGAAATCCAAGATGGGCGCCTGGTGGCCATATTGGATTTTCCAATCGAAACGAAAAAAGGTATTTTGCACAACTAGACTCCAAGGGGAACCTATGTACCAAATTTGACAAAGATCCATTCAGTAGTTTGAGAAATCGCAATAACAAAGTTTCATAGGGAAATCCAAGATGGCCGCCTTGTGGCCATATTGGATTTTCGAATCGGATCAGAAAAGGTATCTTGCACAACTAGACCCCAAGGGGAACCTGTGTACCAAATTTGAGAAAGATCCATGCAGTACTTCCTGAGAAATGACAATAACAAAGTTTCATGGGGAATTCCAAGATGGCTGCCTGGTGGCCATATTTGATTTTCGAATCGGACCAGAAAAGGTATCTTGTACAACTGGACCACAAGGGGAACCTGTATACCAAATTTGAGAAAGATCCATGCAGTAGCTCCTGAGAAACCGCGATAACAAGGTTTCATGGGAAAATCCAAGATGGCTAGCTTGTGGCCATATTGGATTTTCGAATCGGACCAGAAAAGGTATCTTGCAAAACTAGACTCCAAGGGGAACCTGTGTACCGAATTTGGGAAAGATCCATGCAGTAGTTCCTGAGAAATCGCGATAACAAGGTTTCATGGGGAAATCCAAGATGGCCACCTTGTGACCAGAAAAGGTATCTGCACAACTAGACCCCAAGGGGAACCTGTGTACCAAATTTCAGAAAGATCCATGCAGTAGAAATCGCAATAACAAGAATTGTTTACGGACGGCCGACGGACCACGGACGAAAAGCAATTTGAACAACCCACCATCTGGTGATGGTGGGCTAAAAATGGACAGCAGCTGTCTCAAAACGTTTCCGTCTTGGCATGCCTGATACACACGGGTCAAATTTATGTGTTGTGGGATGAGCTTACATTCGCCCAAAGACTTTATATTGTTCATTCGTTTACTGTATCATATTATTGAGTGAGTGAGTAGGGTTTCAAGATTTTTTCAGCTATATCATGACAGGGAGGGGCGGGGGTACCTACTTTTAACAGAGCAGATCTAATGCTGCCATTTTATGGTGCTGTCCCACTGAAATATCATGCCGTAGGCAGACATGACACCCCACTCAGTCACATTATACTGACATCGAGTGAACCAGTCCTTGCTCTATCCTCTTAATGCTGAGCATGAGCGAGGAAGCAACAAGTTCCATTTTTCAAATCTTAGGTATGACCCGGCCTGGGATCGAACCCAGTACCTACCGCTTACGAGGCCGACGCTCTAACCAATAGGCCACCGCAGTGCGGTCCATATTATTCAATAACAAATTTTCTCCTTTTCATTTATGTAGATATCAAAGTGAAATCCAGGGATAATGAACGTTATCACATATTTGCATGTGATACTGGACATTTAGCCCCGTTGATACTGTGGAATGACACCGTTCCATATCATGATATGGATTTCTGCCCTCACGCGCGGGCCTGATATCGGTTATTTGCCCTTGGGCTGATATCGCGCACAGGAGTGGTTTCCCCTCGAGGAGCTCGTCGCATTCTCTCCACTGTTGTGCTTTTCAACTGGATCTGGCTACGTATTAAATGTTTTGAAGTATGTATACTCATTCGATAATCGATCCTGAATTTGAAGCTTTTCGCTCTGGTGTATCATCAAAATGAGACTAAGAAATTTTTGCAACGTTGACTGCATTTTACCGAGATTCCAATTTCCGATGAAACAGTTTCATGTAAAACTAAAATCTATGTCTACTTGTTTTGTCAATTACAATGCTACCATTCATCTATAAATATGTGATAATAGATTATGATATACCCATTTCCATATCGGCCCTGGCATCAGCCCTCGACCCCCATATCAGCCCTCGGGCCTGGCTGATATGGGGGTCTCGGGCTGATACCAAGGCCGATATGGAAATGGGTATACAATAATCTCTAAGTAATTCCCTGTTTACTTTGTGTCTTCAACTTGATGCCTACGAATATTTCTGAGGCAGCAGACCATCTGTTCAATAAACAGAAATTTCTTTTGTCTGATTCACATTTTCTTGTCTGGATATTTTAGAAAGCTTTGGCTGTTAGTCTGATGGGTTGCTTGGACACTATATACTACAGGCAGGGTCCGAATTAAAAATTTGTGATGACCTGCTATTTTTTGCGATCAAAAAAAAAAATCGCAGGTCAAATCTAACATCACCTGCTATTTATGAAGTTGGACAGCTATTTTTTTTCTACATGTGCAAATCCACCAATGATCATAATACTGTATAAATTGCACACTGCCAATCCGCCACGTATCAATTTGTATCCCAGGAAGAAAAAGAGGGGAATAATCATCTCCACTGTTGACTGGCCCTTTTTTTAGAATTCCTTTCCAAGACCTCTGCCCTTTTGTGGGGTTCACTGTTGGAGTGTAACAACCGCATCTTTCTTCACATTTGGAGTACCATAAACCCACGTCTGTTGATAGTTTCTTAGCGTTTTTATTCTGTCCTCATATTTTTTACATGGGGCACACCAGACGCTAACTACGACTTGCTGTCCATTGCGCTTTTGAAGACTGTAAAATCTCAATCCAGTCGCATTTCCACGACTTCAGCGTTGACAGATTGACAGTTTACTGCGACATATTCTTCGCATGCTGTCAATAAGCTGGAAGTGATCTCCCAAGGGAGACAATTACATAGAGGAATTAAGCAAGGGAAATAACTGTACTTTCAGTTTTACACCCGCATTTAGTGGAGTATTTGTATGATGATATTGCCAACGAAGAATTCAATTTACGTTGTGTGAAACGGAAACAAAATTATATCTAGTTAGGAATGGCCAGGAAAATTATGGCCTGCTACATTCGGTCGAGATTTTTTTTTTAGCAGGTCATTTTCTACATCACCTGCTTTGTCAAAATTTTAGCCAATAGCAGGCCGCCATTTCGGACCCTGACAGGCTATATACTGTTCATGATTAACTGTTTTCAAACTTTTAAATAAATAATATTGAATATATAGGAACATAATTGTCACTAAATTCCCTGAATGAATAACTTTCAGAATATATATCAATCATTTTGACCAGTTCATTTATTGCAATTTAATTGAGCAAAACCTGATAAGGTGTCGAAAATCTTATCACTAGAAATACTTAAACCTTACCTGGGCTGTCATACTCTGGCACCACACGTATACCCCGTACCCGAGCGAACTCTATAATGGACTTGAGATCCTCCTGTGTGTACACATGGTTTGGTGTGTAAGCTCCCTGCAATAATAGTATATACATAAGAGTTAAATCAAGACATCCACTTAAACACAATAACATCAATTCTCCCCTATCTCCACTAAAAAATAGGTCTGTTTTTCATTCACAAATTGAAAGTAAATTATTATAGGTATGCACACTAAAATGAAACAAATCAATTGATTTCATTAATTCCACCTTTCATACAACTGTTTTAGTCATAAAACTTGAACCAACTGATTAAATATGGCTCTGCTGATAGGTCCAAAAACTTTCATATACCTTTCCAATCAGATTAAAACGAGATCTAAAAAAATGCTCCCTTTCTTACAGATTTAAGATCTGGGACCGAGACCCTGTTTTCCATGTTCATGCATCCGGCCCATCTCACTTTGCAGAGAGGGGGTGACAGGTGTAAAACTCATCATATCTGATATATTATAACTTTTTTTATCAGATTACTATTTTATTCTCTAGAAATCATGATGATATTCCTTAAATATCAATAGAATTTAGAAATATCGAGGACACATTTCTCTTTTCATTTCTTGAGATCAGCCTGTCTTCCCCACACAGACGTGGCCTGACCTTAACGCTTTCAAAAAATACATCCCTAAATCGTGGAGAAGCTCTATGATTGGTCAGTTCTCAGAACATGCAAGTGGGGGTGTTGGTCGTCATGTCGTAAGCCAGTTTTTGCCTATTTTTTAACCGATCTTTCCAATTTGATACTTTTCAATATTTTCTCTCCGTAGTTAATATGATAGAGAATAATTAGTTTTGGAAAATGTAATTATTTTATGCCATTTCAGGCAAGAAAAATGTGAAAAATAAATGGACCGAAAAGACCGGAAAATCATTTTCTGAGGACACCTCTTGGTCGCTATTTCGCGTTTTCCCATGATCCATTGCATCTAGGATTATGCAAATTGTCTCAAAAATGATGCCAATAAGATTGAAAAGTTTAACGGGGGGAGGGAGGCGACACCCCTCTCACCAGGCCAGGGGGAGTGAAAATTAAGGTCTAACATCGTGTTCAGCAATATCTCCCCAGGCCAGATAGGGTTAAGAGGTTTTCACTGATGTTCATGGTATACATCCATGGGCGTCGACAGTATTTCTTACTCTGATGTACCGTACAACATAGGAAAATAGCGTACAGTTATGTACTGAAGGGGGGTGATTCTCACTCAACGCCACCCCCCCCCCCCCCCATCCCCCAACGACGCCCTTGATGTCATCTACTTACCTTAATACTGAGTTCTGGGTATGTGTAACTCTCATAGGGAAAGGACTGATCATCTGTGATGTGCCAATGGAACACATTCATCTTGTTCTGGGACATGGCATCCTACAGAATGGAGAACAGAAACAGGAGTGATATATGATATAAATATGATTTAACGTCACTTTCAACACTATTTCAGTCATACCATGACGTTTGGTTTCTATCCCTTTCCACACCCGGAAAACCACACAGGCAATGTTTTATTCCTTTTAACAACCGGGAACCCCATGGGTGGGGTCCTATTCCTTTCCACACCCGGGAACCCCACAGGTGACGCGGTTAATCGCCTCTTACGACACTCTCTCTGTGTGGCTGAGGCCTATTCTTACCATGATCTGGAGTGTGCACACAAAACCCCAGGTCAATCGAGAACAGACACACAGATGACAGTAGTAGGACAAGGATATATCTAGAAGTACTGTGCGTGGCAGCAGAGCTTGAGAGGGCCAAATGACTGCATATACATGCATCAAGTTAGGAGCAAAATGAGAGCATAATGACACAACATTGATTTGTTACAAAGTCAAATGACAACATACAGCAATTTACGCTTCAAATGACACCAAACAGCGAGGTCTAATAAGAGCATGTGACAAGGTCTGTCACAAGGAGCAAGATAGGGTTTGTTACCTGGCCAGATGACTGCATATGGCAAGACAGCTTACATGGTCAGATGACAGCATACAGCAAGGTATGTTACAAGGGCAAATGACACCAAGAACTGTTACATTGTTGAGTAATAGCAGGCAAAAACGTAAATTACAAGGTCAACTGATAGGATATGCAACAAGGTATGTTACATTGAGAAATGAGGGCATTCAGCATGGAACATTACAGGGTCAAATTAGAGCCTACACTTATGACAACTTAACAAGGTAAATTGACAGCATACAGCAAGCTTTGTTACAAAGACAAATGATACATGGTCAATTGAAAGCATAGATTACAACAGAGTCTGGTATCACATCAAATGATAGCATGCAGAAAGGTCTGTTACAGGATGACAGGACAGCATACAGAAAGGTCTGTGACAGGGTCACATAACAGCATACAGAAAGGTCTGTGACAGGGTCACAATACCAGCATACAGAAAGGTTTGTTCAAGGTCACATGACAGAATCCTCAAATGTCTGTTACAGGGTCACATGACAGCATCCTGAAAGGTCTGTCACAGCTAGGGTCACATGACAGCATACAGAAAGGTCTGTTACATGGTTACAAAACAACATACAGACAGGTCTGTTACAGGGTCACATGACCACATAAAGAAGCATCCAGAAAGATCTGTTACAGGGTCACATGTCAGCATACAAACTATTTAGCATTGAGAAAAGTCTGTTACAGGTTAAAATGACCATATTTGTTGAGGTCAATTGACAGCATATAACAAGGTTACAGAGCCATATGGCAGAATGCCAAAGAAAAGCATGGTTCATTATAAAGTGGGTTCCAGTTTAGCAAGGCCACTGTTGTATCCCCCAAATAGTGCAACCCACACTATAGTGTGGTCAATATTTTGTCCACCAACTTCAGCGTTATATTGAGGGGCAAGTGTACTTACTAGATGTTCTTTTATCTTTTTCACAGATATGTAATGCCGAGCTGTGTCCAAAAGAGTTCCTCTATGTTGGAAACGAGGAAAATCGGATACTGTGGTGTAGTTGACCCTGTACTGTAAACATTGAACAATAACTTGCATGTTAGAATATACATTGCAAATTTCCTGGAATTTCCCATTAAGTTAACACAGATTCTTGAAATTGTACTTACATTTCAAAGTATACTGAAATTGGCAATTTTATTTCAACTTCGTTATTTGAATGATGCCATGTCCTTTAATCTTCAAATCATATATCATTTTCACGAATAATTAAATTGTTTAGCTAAAACAGTAACAGGTCAAAGTATGAGTGAACATACCACCCCAAAGTCATCTTGCCATACAATCTGACTGAAGGTCTCCAGCCCACGTAAAGCACCCCAGATAGTATTAGCTTCTAACTTGGCTCCTTGGTCATTGACATGCAGTTTATCTGCAAGGGAAGACAAATCAATATGAAGTATGTGCAAACTGAAGTTTCAGCGACCCCTATCATTGGAGTAGCCTAACATGGAAGCTGCATAAATGTAGACCTCAGTTTTAATTTTGCTAATTTTGATTTTGCGAAGGAGTGAGATTTGACTAGATTGGCTCGTGAATACAAGATCCCGATAAATGTGAAGTTCTAGGCCTTATCAATTTACATACAATTTTTCTCATTTTTGTTCACATAATATCGTAACATTAACATTTCTCCCTTAGTGAAACTAATATGTGTAGGCCTACTCTTAAATTCAGTCCATTAATTTTTTTAATTCCAGATTCTGTCCCCTTCTTGCAAACTCTAGCACAATTTTCATTCAAGAAATTATTCAAGCATGTTATTTCGATATTTCGACAGAAATCAAATTCATCAGTCTCATGTCAAATGCAGGAGTTGATAGGTCTTTACCACCCTACCAAATCGGCAAGTAGGCTATGATGGTAGGTAAACACCGCCGGTCACGTGTCAAATCACAGTCAATGGTAGGTTTTTTGGTGCTTTTGTTATCAAGCGTGGGCGTCACCAGATGACAGTGACCACAGCTGAAAATGAACGATTTTCAGCATATCGATGACAGGTATGGTTACTGGTGTCCAGTCATTTTTTGATGGATAGATATCGTACTATATTGTCACCAAATGTAGGGTTATTACTATTTCAAGTTAACAAAAATTTTAAACATTTTTGCGGTGAGAGGTGTTTTTAGGTGTTGGTGGACAGTCCATGGTAGGTATTAGCATCGAATTATAGTGTGAGGAAATGAGCACAAAATGAACACGTGGGAACTTACTACTGGCCTCATGTATCACTGACTCATTCATCTCTCGATTCCTTTCACTTGTGTGTGTTTAAGAGGAATATGAACCATTAATAGTTTATTCTCTGTCTGTCTGATATTACGACAGTCCATGGTATCATCATCGGACCGATCGACAGTCCATGGTATGTCAAAATACGGTCAGTCCGAACTGACGTGAACCGTGTAACCTTGGCCAATGATTCGCCAAATGGACTGTTGCCAAGACAAATGGTAGCTACCATGGACTGTCGACATATCTGATATACAATGTTGTCTCATTATAACATTGCAGCTGTTATCCGGCTTCAATGTGAAGTGATCTAATCTACAGTTCATGGTCGCATGACACATGGACTGGTGCATTCACCTACAATCATACTTGTCGATTCAGTAGGGTGTTTACATGCGATACGTACAGTGGAAGCAGCTAGTGGAGGTTGTGGTACTCGACCATAATTTATTAGGGACAGGTATACAGGGATAGGGAAGACTGGTTTCAGCTGCCCCATTTTAAACATCATCGCTCGTCATTTTAGTTATTGTAATAATCCTACCGAATACAAATTGAACTGAGAATGTCTGGATCCAACGACAATAACATACCTATACGCTATAATCATTTAATATCATCAGACCATCAACGAGGAGGAAATTGCCAAACAATTGTCGTTTGGGTTTCGCAAAAACATATATATGCATGAATTGTCTCCTCAGTATGATAACAACCATTGCAAGGGAAGCTTGCACAATAGGACCAGAAGGTAAACCAAATGTGCTAGTTCTCTCAGTTGATTGGGTAACTGGCCCAAAACTGACAAAAAGGAAGTGGTGATCATCAAATCTGATTGGATAATTTGGTAGTCCCCCATTATAAAGTGATCAAAGGAAAAGCATATCAGTTCAAATCTAGAGTGGACCATTATGAAATAACTTCGCTACCTAACCGTGTAGATTTAAGCTTCCCCCTCCCGCTCTTATTACTATAGTGCTTCTACCATCCCTGGGATAGAGGGTGTGACAGCTGTGTGTTACAATATCAACTGTATAAAGCTATCAAAAACACAATTACTTGAACTAACTATCAAAGATTAGAATGAATATATCAAAGTATGTGTGTCTTACTTTAGACAATGTTGAACTTTGGTTCAAGTCGAGAGAATCTACAAATCTGAGGTCAAAGTATTATTGCTGATAATAAAAAAGTTAAACTCAAGGTCTTGCATTTCAGAGGGTAAAATATTACGAACAAACAAAAACTTTACTGAGCATTTGCCAAGGTGGTTTCTCAGTATATATACAAAATGACTATTTGTGCAAGCTGCTGCGCAGTGAAGAAGCACATCAGTGCTTTATCACTGCGTTCTGAATTTCATGGTTTCGTAACATCAAAATGCAATGTAACCATGGTAACAATCACATTGCGTGATGTAACCCCAGCTCTTTTCGAAAACAACATGTGAAATTCATGAATTCAACGTCTTCCTGCTTTATTGAATCAAACAGCAGTGCCGGACCACTCAATTTTTATTCAAGCCTATTTCTATTGAATTTGGAATATATATACCAAATACGGAAAAATAGACATGGGTTTTACACATTCAAATATTACATAAACATCCATGGACAATGGTAATAATAGTACTGCAAAAAATAGTAAACATAGCAAAGTGGTCTAATAATTGGCAGTTGGAAATATTAAAAAATCATACAGGACCCACACATTTTATTCGATATTTGGAATCTATGTTAAATTGAGAACTTTTGCTTTAGTGCAATTTTAGTCTTCAAAATCTGATAATCAGGCCTTGCATTCTAGAAATAAGACGGGGCTGTTCAATAGGCCCCGTCTTGCAGGGTCACGGGGCTGATTTTTGGCCATCGGGGCTGATTTCAAATTTCACCACATGACAATGTATTATTGGTCATATATCAACCAAACCTTTGTTTGTAAATAAATTTTATTTTGATGTCCAGTAGCCTACTCCTGTCCCATATACAATGCTCTACAAATTATTCTTGATTGTACAACATTCCCACCCACTTTAACATATTCTCCCAGGACATATCGCCCCCCCCCCCCTTTCACCCTCATAACATATATTCCCCCATATTTTCATATATTCAAAAGATCTTATAAGTACCGGTATCACCAAAAAAATAGAGGAATAAAAGAAAAACCCTCCATGTTGGTATTTTTATCTTTACTGGATCCAGCAAATCTTAATATTTCAACGACTTCTGCTGAAACCAGTTATTGTAGCCTACTGATATTGTAGAAATAAGAATTGCCAATAATGTGTTTTGACTGCTGTTTTCAATTACCACTAAAACGAGTATCGTTTTAATTTATTAACTTGATATGCAAAACAATATATTCCAAGGATTTCCCCTCAGGAATGATAAAATTTCCCTGTAAAATTTCAAGGATTTTTAGTGAAAAATACAAAATTCCATGTGGAATTCCAGTGCCTTCCATAGGGGGAGTGCACATATTTTCTGGAAAAGCCAGAAGAAAAAAATTGACAACTGGGGTTTTGTCCGCTGGTGTTTTGTCCGTTGGTGTTTTGTCCACTGGGGTTTTGTCCGTATCCCATAAAATGAAATGGGAAATTAATTTGAACATCATGGAGATCTGTACCAGCGCCTATCTAATTCGAGCAATTTGAGAAACAAGACTGGATCGTACAACGATTTGAACACGGCATTTCTAAACATGAGTAGTGTGACTAACGTCACAGGACCTACGAAGTAGGGTGAGAAAGATGACTTGGGGGTCCAAGCGTCATGTTATAGGTCACCTAGATGACCTCTCCAAGCGTAATGTTATAGATCACCTAAGTAGGTCAAACTTTCATCAAAAGTAGATCAGCTCAGAACTTGTTGGTAACAGTCCCCTAATGCACGTTCATGCCAAAAATTGAGGTTGTAATGTCAACGGTTCTCCTTATTTTGCCGACGAAAGGATTCGGATGGACTGACTCACTCATTACCGAACAATTTGCAAATGAGAGCCTACTTCGTAGGAGTAACAAACATAAAAGGACCAGGTATGTTTAGGTGGATAATGGTCCCCAGAACAGGTGCGGTAGAAGTGTCAAAAATAAAATATCACATATACAAGAAATTTTTCAGTTGGCATGAAGTACAACATGAGCAGTGTGACTAACGTCACAGGACCTACGAAGTAGAGTAGGCATTAGGACTTGGAACGCGAACTGAACTCTTGGAAATCCCCGCCCCCAGTTAGAATCCTGCCTATATTAAGATGGGCACCGCCCAAGTTAGAATCGCCAGTGATTTTCATCAAAAATCACCAGAAATTTTCATCAAAAGTAGGTCAGCTCAAGACTTGTTGGTAACAATCTCCTAATGCGCCTTCATTCCAAAAATAAATAACGATCGCCGATTTAATTTCACAATTTGTTAACTAAAGGAAACAGATTGAATAATAAAAAAGTTCAGTAGATTTCAAGCTTTACGTGTGAAAATATATCGATCTCTTTAATGGTTTTCAGTGCCCTTGTCCAGGATCAAAACAACTTTTTGAATCGCATTATTTTCCCAACAATACAACAATTTTTTATATATAGTACTATAGTAGAAATGTAGCATTTATGTAGTTTACGGTAATTCAACTCAAGACCAACATCGTCTCTGCACAAGATAATGATTTCATGCCATTCTCCTGAGCATGACCGGTACAAAGACGAATAAATAGCGTCTACTTACTTTATCTAGTTAAATTCTACCCGAAGAAAATAAATTAAGACCCTTTAAACATGCCATCATGGCTTTGTTTCACCCTCAGTAAACTTTTATCGTTGTTACTCACGCAGACTAATCTGAAGGATGATGCCATATCTTTCTTCTGCTGGGTCATTTAATTGGTTGATGTAGTAAATTTCACCACCAGTGCGTAACTGTAACTTGACCTGAATTTGACGCCTGATGTTGTCTGTGAGGAAATGTTTCAAGGATGTGAAATAGGATACACGTTAACGTCCACAGTTTTCATATATCTAGATAACAATATACTGAATTGTGTGTAGGCTGGCAAGTTGGTAATAGCAGTGTAGAAAAAGGCACTAACAAATGATGGAAAATTAGCATTTCCTATTTCATTATCCCATCACGTTTTGTACTGTGTTATATATACAGTGAAACATACAGCCAAGGGTTCCCGATGGGCATGACAGTGCACTCGCTGAGCTATCAATAAATAATAAAAAAAAAAATTATAAATCAAATTTTCAGCAGAATTCGATCAGCTCAGAACTTGTTGGTAACAATGCCCTAATGCACGTTCGTGCCAAAAATCAAGGTTCTAATGTCAATGGTTCTCCTTATTTTGCCGACGAATGGACTCGGATGGACTGACTGACTGACTCACTCACTCATTACCGGACAATTTGCGATCTGTAGCCTACTTCGTAGGAAAAAAACGAAGAATTATTACTTGCTTGAATCTTGGGGGTTCATTGCAATGCATTCATAATAAAACAGTCGGGAAATTTTGGATTTTTTAGCGGAGAAATGGTACCGGTCGGTTAGACTTTGACGTCGACTTGGACTGTGTCGTCGCCGATTTCGCTGAAAACAAAACCACTTGCAAATTACCGTGTCCACGAAACACTGCTTCAACAAACGCCATTTCAAGCCATAAAATCAGTTGATTTCTTTCGAAGTTGATGGAGAATATGTTTAAAATTGTCCTGATAAACATGATCAGGTCGACTGAACCGTAATCACGTTGCTGATTTCTCGATTCCCGACCTAGAAGTAGGTGCTTTATTTGCTGAAAAGATCGTCAACCGGCCGCCATGCCATGCTGCTCTACAGTCACGTCACACTTTACGGTATGCTGACAGTAGTCGCGCCGCTTTATGGTTGTTGTTGTTGTAAAACGCAGCCTTCGTAGTGATTTCGTTGGAATTTGCTGATAAAATTATTAGACTCGCACGATTTATTTAGGCTCGGTCGGGTATTTAAACCGGAAAATAGACATATTATCTTTCTTGGCCCAAGCACAAGTCGTCAAGACAGAAGACACAGTACTAGGATTAGATTTATTCCATGAAGATATGGGAATATACTCACTGGACTGATTTGACGGGGCCGACGAATAATCCCCGTGAAAAGTGCTCACGGGGTCGATCACGGGGCCGGGGCCGATCGGCCCCGTCAAAATGCAAGGCCTGGATAATGCATCGTAATATTTTTGCCTGATTATATGACCATTATATATATAAGACCATTATAAGCTGACCAATCTTACTTGTGTTGCACAGCCACTGCGAAGAAGCACTGTGTCACAGCGTGGACACAATTACCATCACATAATCATGATAATAGCCTCTAATCTGTTTATAAATCACTTCAATCAATTCCATTATTGGTTTCTTTGGTTATATAAAGAAAACGGTATATTTCTTGAAAACTATTCATTGTTGGTTATTTTGAACTATATAAAGAACATAGCGGCACTTCAGTTTATTCAAATGGTGGTCTAGTTGCTGAGATATTGATGTTTGAAGTTTGGCCTTCACATTTTATCAAATTTGTTAAATTGAAAAATCTCTTTGACAGTCAAATTTTATTGGTCATACATGTATCTCAACAATGAGTATGTGCCAAGGTACACCAAACTTACATCACACAATGCATGCAATTCAATTCAATTCAATTTATTGTACAAAAAGCTCATATAGAACTGGTACAACAAATAAATAACAGCAACAAACCAAATTTAATGACCAGATCTATGCGATCTTACATCAGACAACTTTAAATCGGACTATAATGTATATGTGTAATGTACGTCATGGATATAATCAAGTGTGTCAATTTGATACATATAAGCTTATAGCTTACTATACTACATGTGGTCATGAAACAAAAAAATTATTGAAACTTAAAGAGATTGTTGTTGGAGTTGCCATATGTCAAACTAATTCTAGTAGAACGAACAATATTTTCATGTTCACAACTGAATGATTAATATTCACAGACATATATAGTAACATATACACATACACAGGGGTGGCGGAAAACTTAAGCAATTTCAGATTGCCCCGACCAGCGAATCTAACAGCACAATTACGCGAAGGTCCAGGAGCCACCTAGGCCCCGGAAGCTTCGGGTCCTAGATCGCAGGAGATGCATTCTGAGCTATTTCCGGCACATAAAATACCATATTAATGCTCGATAAAATGTTGAAAATGTGGGTTCAATTAAAACATTTACAAAGTCTAGGCTATTTTTATCACTGAAAATCAGGTTCCACTTCAAGATTCCCATCATCACCGCGCACAAGAAACCCGGCGGTGTGCTCTGTTTCGAGATATTCAGAAATTACCAAATATTGATAACCTGTGAAATGATAGATCAACAAATTGATTAACTGCCCTTTTCAGATCTAAATCGTCAGTCAGTGAGTTGTGGTCAAGCAACATCATCAGGTCATTGAGTCATAGCTTTATCGACGAGATTCCAAAACTGAATGATGATTATATGACTATAGATTAATTCGACTGTAGGGGGCCTACCCTTAAAATGTACAGATGGCGCTGCTGACGGTTGAATATTACAGGTCAGCAGCGCCATCTGCACATTTTAGTAATAATGCTGACGGTTAAATATGACGTCAGCAGCGCCATCTGGGCATTTAATAAGTGTACAGTCGATGGCGCTGTTAGACCCAAATAAAATTATATATGTAAGTTACAATACATACGGTACAAATTATGGTTCAATTCGCTCTAAAAAGGTGTAGGTCTAGATATTTTGTAAATCTTGAATTACGTGATGCCAGTGGTGTTTAGTACAGCAAAACAATATAACTTGAACTCGTCCAGCATGATTGACTATACATGTACATTCAGACGCTGTGACATTGCCCCGACTCTTAATAGACGGTAAAGCAGCGGACCTGGAGTTATTGCCCCGACCATGGTCGGGGTGGTCGGGGCGGTTCCGCCACCCCTGATACAGAGCAAAGCTTGCATACATCTAGATGAAATAATGAACAGGGTCAAAAACAGTTGTAATTTTGTGCAACTTCTCCAAAAGATGTAGAGTCTTCACGTGTAGGTCATAAATCGCCCAGTTGCTAACATGAAAATTTTGTTTGTTCTAATTTTGTGCCATATTCAAATTACAAGGTAGAATGTTTGACCTGGTGACCTAAAAAGATTAGGTCAATCTCTCTGATTTTCATTAGAGTTATTTCATGGCCACATGAATGTGTTATATAAGTTTGGTGTACCTAGGCAAACTCATTCTTGAGATTTGATTATGACCAATAAAATTTCAGTGCCGAAATGTCGACTGCTGAAATGACACTTGGCAAAATGTCAAAATTTTGTGATATCAATAAATGTGAAATTACACTATTGTGCCTCTTTAATGTGACAGTTTACAAAATTCTCTTACAACTTTCGTCCGATTCCATGGACGGGTATTCTCCTGGAGTGCATGTCTGCTGTATCGCCACAGACAATGAATCTAAAATATCTCCACTTCTCAAGGACAGCCTTTTTGATTTGAACCTCAGAGTTGTGTCTCCTTGAACGACAGGTGCGGCGGATGGGAACGTGAGAAAGCGGTACCTCATGAACGCCTCCTCCAATATATCACACGTTTGAGACGTCGCTTCAAACTGGAACATTTCTTCGTTCAGCGCATACATTGATAGTGTAGGAATGTACACTTGAGGCAGAGGCCAGGGTGAACCATAAGTTTGATCATTTTGCCACGTAGCTTTTTCCGCAGGAATCTTGTAGCCTTCTTGCTCGTTGCACTGGCAAACAACGAGAAGATAAAGCACAGCGAAAGCAAGTTTCAACCCGGTGGCTGTTGTAGCTGCCATTTTGGTCCGTCATGTGACATGCCAAACTGCTCGAGGCTGCTCATGAGCCGCCGAGATACGTACAATGGACAGATCACGTGACATTTATCCAGTTTGAAACGGCAAACTGGCATCAGACTCCTAAATAATTTACACGTTCGGCAGTATTAACAAAACTGTACCTCGCTGGTTCCCTAATTAAGTTTAGACATTCATCTTTCGACAGGAAGTAGTTTATTTCAAGCGCTACAAGGTGACCAACTTCTTGTCAAACTTTTACCGTCAAAATGTTAAGCTGTGCGCGCCTCTACACATGAGGTGCTCATTTCGCTGTTTTCTCTGCCTGCTGAAAGCAGTGCCTAGGCGCCGCAAATAGTGCCCCGGCGAGGCATGTTATCGAGCAGTGAATCGAAATAAAATTTGTAGCTGAATAGAACAAATACAATACTTGCCAGTGGTACCAACGGCTTTCTATTAATCGTTGCAACGAAGGCGGAAAAAAATCGTGAAAATTCTGGTCTTTGGCAGAGATTACGTATAGGGGGTTAACGGATCGGGACTTTTTTAGACGGGAGTATCCCAGCAGCCTTTGCGGCGCTGCCTGACAACAATGGCGTGGGCTAAAGCAACGCATAGCGACGTATTCACTTAGCCCAGGCAGACCGCGATTCTCGCCGTTAAATCGTATTTCCTCGACGTTTGCGGCTGGTAATCATTTGGAGTCGATAATATATTGTTAATAAGGTAACATTTAACAGCTGAAAGGATCAATTGTGTGGTAAAGACTCCAGGAAAGGGTAATAAACAGCTCTAAATAACCCACAACACTGATCTACAGGGCGCTAACCCAGCCGTTAAAATCCTGGGGTTAACACAGCGGCAACACCGTCATTGTCGGCATATAACACGGATAATCTGTTTTAATTTCCCCCCATAAAGCTGTTAATTATCCATATTCAGTGATTGATCATGAAAAGCTAAATAACGCAGATATATAATTGTAGCAAAATTCCTTCACCACCGGTTATAAGCCACGGATACATACTGCTCCATGCTGATGTTAATCATTCAATAAGTCAATCACTGAATATGGATAATTAACAGCTTTATGGGGGGAAATTAAAACAGATTATCCGTGTTATATGCCGACAATGACGGTGTTGCCGCTGTGTTAACCCCAGGATTTTAACGGCTGGGCTGGCGCCCTGTAGATCAGTGTTGTGGGTTATTTAAGAGCTGCTTATTACCCTTTCCTAGAGTCTTTACCACACAATTGATCCTTTCAGCTGTTAAATGTTACCTTATTAACAATATATTATCGACTCCAAATGATTACCAGCCGCAAACGTCGAGGAAATACGATTTAACGGCGAGAATCGCGGTCTGCCTGGGCTAAGTGAATACGTCGCTATGCGTTGCTTTAGCCCACGCCATTGTTGTCAGGCAGCGCCGCAAAGGCTGCTGGGATACTCCCGTCTAAGAGAATCGGACTTTTTTTTATTTAGGAGCCTGAGGCCAACTGGGGGACTTTTTTTGTCCCCCGCCGCAACGCGGCCGGGAATGGTTCTTGCTTCTGCACGGACATGTCCGTGCAAATACTTCGTAAGCAATAACTTCTAAATGCTTTGTCGGATTCCTCCGAAATTTGGCATCTGCATTCTTTGCGACAAGACGTCTCTTGGTATTACGTTTCAGCAAGATCCGCCTGTAGGTGGCGCCACTGGGTCTTGTTCCAATATTTAGTGCATGTCCGTGCAAATACTGCGTAAGCGATAACTCCTAAATGCTTTGTCGGATTCCTCCGAAATTTGGCATCTGCATTCTTTGCGACAAGACGTCGCTGGTATTACGTTTCAGCAAGATCCGCCTGTAGGTGGCGCCACTGGGTCTTATTCCAATCTTTAATGCATGTCCGTTCATGTTTGTTCAAATCCTTCGCGAGCGATGACTTTCGAACAATTTGTCGGATTTCTTCGAAATTTGGTAAATGCATTCCCTGCGACAAAACACCGTTGGTGATGCGTTTCAGCAAAATCCACCCGGAGGTGGCGCCACTAGAGTTCATTCCATTATTCCATGCTGCAAGTGATAACTTTCTGGGTAACATGAGAAACGTTGCGGCTCATCGGATTCTTCTCAAATTTGGCATGCATTTACCATGACAGGAGCTGTTGCTTGGGATTGCCTTTCGCTCACTTGCACTCACAGGTGGCGCCACCTGGTGGCAACATCACAAATTCGTTTCCGGGTAATAACTTGAGAACTGACCATCGGATTCTTCTCAAATTTTGTAAGAATGTACCGTGACATAAGATGTCGCTTGATAATGCATTTCACTGACTTGCGCCTAGAGGTGGCGTCACCTGGTATCAAAATCTAAATTTGGTTTCTGGGCAATAACTTGAGGACCCTCATCGGATTCTTCTCAAATTTGGTATGCAGATGTCCCCACGATATCATGTTCCTTGGGATTGCATTTTTCCCGCTTCTGCCTACAGGTGGCGTCTCCTGGTGGAAAAATTTGTTTCCGGGCAATAATTTGGCAACTGCTCATCAGATTATTCTCAAATTTTGTATTCATATGTGACCCGCCCCAAATAACATGAACATCGGTGGGCATCTAGTACCGGCAATAACTTGAGGACCCCTCTTCAGAGTCTCAAAGCTCATATGCCGATACCATGACATGAGATGTCATTTGGGATTGTGTTTTGCCTGCTTGCACCTACATGTACAGGTGGTGACTCCTTGTGGCAAAGTCTAAATTTGGTTTCTGGGCAATAGGTTGAGGATGCCTTCATATTCTTGTCAAATTTAGTTTGGAGATAATATGCCATGAGTTGTCTCTTGGGGTTGCATTTCGGTTACATAATTTTCATGCTACATGGTAAAGAAAATATATTACAGTAGCAATCAACATTCAGTCCGCCATTCGGAGTTGATCTCAAAACCTGGGAAGGTGGAAAGACCCCTCTGCTTCTTACGCCTGTGAAGTAGCTGTTGCCATCCTCATGAATATCTTCTGAAACCGACAGCGCTTATAAATATTGCTGCCATTTGGCGGGGGACCTAGCATCCTCTGGCTGCTTGTTTATTTAGGAGCCTGAGGCCAACTGGGGGACTTTTTTTTTATTTAGGAGCCTGAGGCCAACTGGGGAAGTGTACGATGGTTGAAACACGCCTTGATTTCTTCAGTTTTATAAGTAAAACCGTTTATCCATCATGGGCTTTCGAAATTTAGCATGCCGGTTTATATTCAGAACTAGGTATCAAAAAGAAAACAAAATTTAAACAAGCAGCCAGAGGATGCTAGGTCCCCCGCCAAAATGGCAGCAATATTTATAAGCGCTGTCGGTTTCAGAAGATATTCATGAGGATGGCAACAGCTACTTCACAGGCGTAAGAAGCAGAGGGGCCTTTCCACCTTCCCAGGTTTTCAGATCAACTCCGAATGGCTGACTGAATGTTGATTGCTACTGTAATATATTTTCTTTACCATGTAGCATGAAAATTATGTAACCGAAATGCAATGCCAAGAGACAACTCATGGCATATTATCTGCAAACTAAATTTGACAAGAATATGAAGGCATCCTCAACCTATTGCCCAGAAACCAAATTTAGACTTTGCCACAAGGAGTCACCACCTGTAGGTGCAAGCAGGCAAAACACAATCCCAAATGACATCTCATGTCATGGTATCGGCATATGAACTTTGAGACTCTGAAGAGGGGTCCTCAAGTTATTGCCGGTACTAGATGCCCACCGGTGTTCATGTTATTTGGGGCGGGTCACATATGAATGCAAAATTTGAGAATAATCTGATGAGCAGTTGCCAAATTATTGCCCGGAAACAAATTTTTCCACCAGGAGACGCCACCTGTAGGCAGAAGCGGGAAAAATACAATCCCAAGGAACATGGTATCGTGGGGACATCTGCATACCAAATTTGAGAAGAATCCGATGAGGGTCCTCAAGTTATTGCCCAGAAACCAAATTTAGATTTTGACACCAGGTGACGCCACCTCTAGGCGCAAGTCAGTGAAATGCATTATCAAGCGACATCTTATGTCACGGTACATTCATACAAAATTTGAGAAGAATCCGATGGTCAGTTCTCAAGTTATTACCCGGAAACGAATTTGTAATGTTGCCACCAGGTGGCGCCACCTGTGAGTGCAAGTGAGCGAAAGGCAATCCCAAGCAACAGCTCCTGGCATGGTACATGCATGCCAAATTTGAGAAGAATCCGATGAGCCGCAACGTTTCTCATGTTACCCAGAAAGGTATATATGTAGGATATTTCAAAGAAATTGGACTAAGTGTTTCTAAGTTATCACTTGCAGCATGGAATAATGGAATGAACTCTAGTGGCGCCACCTCCGGGTGGATTTTGCTGAAACGCATCACCAACCGTCTTTTGTCGCAGGGAATGCATAAATTACCAAAGGAGATGGTATTGTAAGGCGGGGTTTTTGCCCTCAGCCAGCCGACTCATAGGAATGTACATTTCTTCTCTCCATCTGTCAATCACAATGCAGTGTACAACTTGTCGTCGGCGACAACTGTCAATTAACGGACTGAATGTTACGGTGAACCATGATAGCTTCACATATGTCTGGAACTAAGGCGTTATTATTTCACCACGTTGCAGTCGATTTTACATGCACATATTGGAGAATAAATACACAATTTAGGCGAATATATTGCCGTTGTAACAGGTAGCGACTGATCGTTCGATTTCAACGTTTGACTGGCCCGTAATGTCCACACGGTATCGTGTCATTGGTAAACAATATTTATTTTACTTTTAATTGATTCATAATGATAGCCTAAACTCTTATTTCAGATATACTGAATGTAGTTTTTTTTTTACAGAAATGGGAAAGATTGAAATAACTTGTCGACGTCACACATGTTGCCCTCCTGGGATTCGAACTCGGTGAAAGAAAATTTCGACGCGCTTGTGATCCAACGTGCGTATCCACTACACCACGACATACGAACAACTGTAACGGGCTATTTTGTCACTTTAATCTACTTACGAAAACTTCAAACGTTATGAATCATAACTTTTCATTTTTTAGTATGAAGGACCCCTTGGACCAAAAAGATCTTCCAGTAGTGAGAATATAATGTTACCACACAACACCAGTTTAAATGGCGTTCTGGTCCAAGGGGTCCTTCGCGTCTAAATGCGTGTCTGAAGGACTCGATTTTGACCCTTTTTTCACGAAATAGCACAAGCTGTGGATTTCAGTTTCATGTGATAACCATAATCATAACGCAATCGCTCTAAAACTTTCACATATTGTGTACTTATATGTTCTCTTGTCGTTACATTAAAACATTGGTATTTTAGAACATTTTATTTTTTCGATTTCAACCCCACCACGTATAGGCCAAAATCCCGCCTTATCGTACCATCATCTTTCGAAGAAATCCGACAAATTGCTCGAAAGTTATCGCTCGCGAAGGATTTGAACAAACATGAACGGACATGCATTAAAGATTGGAACAAGACCCAGTGGCGCCATCTACAGGCGGATCTTGCCGAAACGTAATACCAGCGACGTCTTGTCGCAAAGAATGCAGATGCCAAATTTCGGAGGAATCCGACAAAGGATTTAGGAGTTATCGCTTACGCAGTATTTGCACGGACATGCACTAAATATTGGAACAAGACCCAGTGGCGCCACCTACAGGCGGATCTTGCTGAAACGTAATACCAACAGACGTCTTGTCGCAAAGAATGCAGATGCCAAATTTCGGAGGAATCCGACAAAGCATTTAGGAGTTATCGCTTATGAAGCATTTACACGAACATCCACGGACATGCACTAAAGATTGGAACAAAACCCAGTGGCACCACCTACAGGCGGATCTTGCTGAAACGTAATACCAACAGACGTCTTGTCGCAAAGAATGCAGATGCCAAATTTCGGAGGAATCCGACAAAGCATTTAGAAGTTATTGCTTACGAAGTATTTGCACGGACATGTCCGTGCAGCAAGACCCCAGTGGCGCCACCTACAGGCGGATCTTTCTGAAACGTAATACCAACAGACGTCTTGTCGCAAAGAATGCAGATGCCAAATTTCGGAGGAATCCGACAAAGCATTTAGGAGTTATCGCTTATGAAGCATTTACACGAACATCCACGGACATGCACTAAAGATTGGAACAAAACCCAGTGGCGCCACCTACAGGCGGATCTTGCTGAAACGTAATACCAACAGACGTCTTGTCGCAAAGAATGCAGATGCCAAATTTCGGAGGAATCCGACAAAGCATTTAGGAGTTATCGCTTATGAAGCATTTGCACGAACATCCACGGACATGCACTAAAGATTGGAACAAGACCCAGTGGCGTCACCTACAGGCGGATCTTGCTGAAACGTAATACCAAGAGACGTCTTGTCGCAAAGAATGCAGATGCCAAATTTCGGAGGAATCCGACAAAGCATTTAGAAGTTATTGCTTACGAAGTATTTGCACGGACATGTCCGTGCATGCACGCACACATAGAAGCAAGACCCCAGTGGCGCCACCTACAGGCGGATCTTGCTGAAACGTAATCGCAAGAGACGTCTTGTCGCAAAGAATGCAGATGCCAAATTTCGGATGAATCCGACAAAGCATTTAGAAGTTATTGCTTACGAAGTATTTGCACGGACACATAGAAGCAAGAACCATTTTAAAGTCCCCGGCCGCGTTGCGGCGGGGGACAAAAAAGTGGTTCTCAGTTCAGTTTTTTAAATGTTCTTCTGATTTGCTCAAATTAATGTTAAAATATTGACTTTATCTCAGGTGTCGCGTTTTATCCAATTTTGTTCAATTTTCCACAGAAAAAAAAGATTTGGGCCAAGCTTTGAAAAACCGAGGTTTCGATATTTTATTGAAGTGTTGTTCTACTCGGCAAAGTTAACGATTTAATGTAAAATTTGGAACTGTCGAAAAAATATAAGTTTAAAAATATGGAGGACTCATTTTAAGGATGCCTGCTTCTGGTAAATCAAAGTATAAATTAACTTTTTGAATAATGTCTGTTGTTGCATTCATAATTGTGTAATATGAGAGAAAAAACAAAGAAAAAATATAGGTTGGTGTGCATTTTCTAGCTATAGGCAACGTTAAGTGGACTGACCCTACGCTGATAAACAGCTAGTATCACTGACGTCCCTGCTCTACAAGGACAGTAGGGACGTCAGTGATACAAGCTGAATAGTATGAGCGTAGACTGACCCATGCACCATTTGATAACACAGAAAACACAGGGAATAGCCATGAAAAATTCATATAAATAGTGTTTCAGTTTTTCTTATAATTTCACTGTTTGCAGATGATCACAATGTTTTTCAAATTTATCAAATTGGATGGATGCTGCTGTGCGAAATTCTCGGCTAGAAGGCTTTCAAAAGAAATCTCTTGACCTAGGAAAGGGAGATAATCTAATACAAATAGGAAAAACAGGCAAAATGGCCAGCGCACATCCTTAAGCATTTAAATTGGAATAACGTCATAAATAGTAGTTAAAGCGTATTATATGTTTCATTGACCTTTGACCTTTGTGACGTCACTTCCGGTAATTTGACCGGAATTGATCGTTATCCCGTGCGCATGCGCACATTACCGGATAAAAAGTGGTGCGCAGGGGTCAAAGGTCACTTTCAGTCACGTAACCGAAAACCGGAAGTGACATCACAAAGGTCCATGAGACATTGAATATGCTCTAAGGGGTCAAGAGGCACCTACGTGCCCTTTCGAAACCAGGCCATAAACAAGGGTCGATCAGTGAGAGTACGTCATTCATGGTACGTTATTGGCTCAATCATGTCGCCAGTCCTTCCCCTTACAACTGAGGTGGGGTTACACATCTATGAAGATAAAGTCTCCATCGTGGAAGATTGGGATTCTGTTGGTAGGGGTCTGAATCCATATCGAATATAGTTATACGCTACACTATCACGGCTGGACCAAATTTAAACGGATGTTCAGCAGTGAGCTCAATGGTGACCTCATACACATGGAGAATGCATCTACATGCACCATGGACCGTTGTTCGCACGCGTGGGGCGTTACCAAGACCCCTTCAAAAGTTTCACCCTAGACCCCAATCTATGGACGGCCTTTGAGAAAGTGGTGCCTATTGTCAATCAGCTGTATACACCGGTCAGCTGTTCAGTTGGCATGGTATCGTGCTATGGAGGACGCCCTGGCCGAACTCAATGAACAAATTATCAACTGCATCAATAAACGGAGGTAGATGCCAACGCCATAGACCATGCGGATATTCTCAGTCAACCCAGGATGCCTCTATATAAAACGAAGGATGCCGAAAACATGCGCCATTAGTGCTGAGAGAAGGAGTTGGATATGTTGTATTATAGCCCCGGAAGACCAGCTGCGTATGGTGCATTGTCGACGCTTTGTCGAGTGACCAAGCCCCAAAAGATTGGTTAAAAAACAAGATACCTATAGGAAGATATATTTGTTGTCATTTAGAAAGTGATCGTCCAACATTATTTTTGTTATTTTAGGATTACACTATGTTAGTATAGCACAGATTCTAGTGCTCAAAATTGGTCGAGTTCCATGCGGGATTCAAACCAGCGCCTCCCAGAGTAATGCATCTAATCGCCAGCACTCTATGTCAATGATCGGATAACATTATTTTCGTTATTTTGGAATTACACTATCTCAGTATAGCGCAGATTTAAGTGTTGAAAGTACTGTTTTTCATCCCTTACATCGAGCAAACACAACGATGGGAATCGGTATATCTTGACGTGCGTCGATATTCTGTGGCGTCAATATCCTGTAAAAGTATGCGGGGAAAAATGTGGCTGCGTTCAAGCGCATCTTCGAGGCGTGTCACAATCCGTTGTATTTGCAAACCGACGAATGCACGGAATTCCTCAACAGGCCCTTCCAACACTTTTTGAAATCCCAGAAGATCTTTCATACGAGCAACGAGACGAAGGCTTCTATCGTCCAAAGGTTCAATCAGATGTTCAAAGTTCGAATGTGCAAATATTTACCTATAAGAATACAAGGCAGTACATCGGATGATCTCCCACAGCTGGTGAAGGGTTACAATCGAGCCTGTCACCGGAGTATACAGAGAGCACCCATCACCGTTACCGAATGCAACGAAGCCCAAGTTCGTTTTGACTTGTACTCTATTCTATCACGTCCACGACCAAAAGAGGTGTTCAAGATCGGCAATCCTGTATGAATCAGTAAAGTCAAAGGCAAGGTCAAGAAGAGGCGCCTGGAGCGATGAGCGCTTACGCTCAAACGTCGCATATCCCGAGAACCGCGGGTATATGGGTTTAGCCAACCAGATGAAACGGCTATAAAGCCAGAAACCACAGCTGGCAGTGTTCATTCCACACTCTACCATGAACACATTGCTATGGACAAACAGTGATCACCTCTGAACATCACATTTCCCAAGGGGGCAAAGCACAAGTGGGATTGTGGTGACACTTCTAACCCTGCTGGTGTGGTTTTGGACGTGGCGTACCTCATCTCTCTACTCAACCAACCCGGCCAGTTCACACAAACTACAGTCAGACGAATATACAGACCTCTGCCACGCCAGAACCTATCAAACCCGTGATCGAAACGAGCCCAGTGACCACCACACAAAGACCAAGCGTACAGACAAGGTCAACATCGAGCCCCACACCAAGTATTGCAGTGACCACTATGCCTGGAGACCCATCATATTTGATCACCCACGTAAATGCTACAACGTGTCGACAATGGCGACAAACGTTGACGCACAAACTCTCCGACGACCCCGGTTCACTCGTACCAAATCTGATATAGCCAGCTAACACGTCAGCGGATACACCTCCAACCATGGACCCGAGGTGGCAACACCCCTTCACTTGCCTCATTGTAGGACAAAAAGACTCAAATCGTTCAGAAACTCCTTCAATACACCGATAACATGATAACACCACCCATCGCCCGGGTCGTGCGTTGTTATGGAGAATGGCAAGCAGCGTACGAGACGATGCCCAACATCACGTTCGTGAAAGACCTACCCAACCTAACCGATTTGGAACGAACACCTTGGTGGTCATACAACAAATAAATGAGAAATATAGTCTTACTGTTCAATGCTATACCAGTGTATATGCCACAGTCCGTGTTGACGTGCAGATATCTATACAGTCCGTGCCGCACAAATCGCTGTTCTGTATTTTGATAATCCAACACCGCTCAGTCGTTTACAGTTCCAATAAATGTCCAATCTCCGACAGTTCAATCACGTAGATAACACAGCAGCCAAAGTCAATTCACAGGAGTATACAGTCCGTATAGTAAGTATAACGCACCCACATAAAGCCAGTTTGAATTCCCCTCCTCGATCACTGAATGTTAGGCTATTTATACTCTACGGGGCATTCGAGATCATTCCACAACATACAGCATTGACGTATGATCTGACCCATTTATACAATTACAATCAGCTCCCAGAAAGCTCGAGGTGATTAATCCACATAACAGTACGTGAAACAAGCCTACGTAGCTCTATCATTCCAGAAACATCTACAATGTCTAATAATAAACTACAATACCATGACACTTAAAAAAAAGGAAGTTTCAAACTTGGAACTTTCTTGACAATTTAAAACGTTATTGCAAAAAAAAACCTTTATTACAACAACAAAAATGTTGACAAACATATGTACATTATATGCGAGACAAACAATCAGCAATCAAATTGTCCTTGCCCTTAATATGTCTGATTTCAATATTGTATTCTTGTAACACCAAACTCCATCTCAACAACCTTTGATTTTTGTTTTTCATCTAACTTATGAAAACAAGGGGATTGTGATCACTGAATACAGTAATTGGCAACGATGAAGAAGTAACATAAACATCAAAATGTTGTAAAGCCAATATCATTGCCAAACTTTCTTTCTCAATTGTAGAATAATTTCTCTGATGTTTGTAAAATTTACGTGAAAAATAACATATTGGGTGATCTACACCATCTATAACTTATTGTAACAAAACAGTACCAGCAGCAACATCAATAGCATCTACAGCCAGTTTAAAAGGTGAACCAAAATCTGGTGCTGGAAGAACTGGTGCGCTCTTGAGTATGGCTGTCAGTGTTTCAAAAGCTGATTCACATTCATCGGTCCAAACAAAAGTTACCCTCTTTCTTAACAGTCGAGTTAAAGGTTCAGTAACATCTGAAAATTTGGACAAACTTTCCTGTAGTAACCAGCCATACCCAAGAAACGCATCAGTTGTCACTTACATGTTGGTCTTGGAAATAGCGAAATAGCACTGACCTTAGCATCTACAGGTTTTACCTGACCCTGACCTACAACATGACCCAAGAATGTCACACGTGCATGTCCGAATTTAGTTTTCCCAAGGTTGACTGTCAGCTTGGCGTCACTCAGCCAATTGAACAGTGCGCGAATTCTCTGTAGATGATCTTCCCATGTATCGCTGTAGACAATGACGTCATCAATGTAAGTCTCACATCCTTCCAAACCAGAAGTAACACGGTTGATGAGACGCTGGAACGTGGCTGGAGAATTTTTCATTCCAAATGGCATGACTTTGTACTGGAACAGACCCTCCGAAGTGACGAATGCTGATATCTCCTTCGCACGATCTGTCAGTGGAACTTGCCAAAATCCTTTCAGAAGATCAAACTTTGACACAAACTTGGCACTTCCCACTTTATCAATGCAATCGTCAATGCGTGGAATAGGGAATGTGTCTGTTTTGGTCAATGTGTTCACCTTTCTGTAGTCAGTACACATCCTGTAATTGCCATCTGGCTTTGGAACGAGGATACAAGGTGAACTCCAGTTACTATTACTTGGTTCAATGAAGTCATTGTCCAATAAATACTGAATCTCTTTTTTCAGGTAGTTTTGTTTAATGGGATTCAAACGATATGGGTGCTGCTTCACTGGATTAGAATCTCCGACATTGACGTCATGTGAAATTGTATCAGTCCGACTGGGGATATCGGGAAACAAATGTTCATATTGACTGAGCAGAGTTCGAAGTTCTTCCTGACGCGCTGGTTCAAGATGACACAACTTGGAATCCAAATTAAGTAGAATGTCAGAGTTCTGTAATTTTGCCGCTGTCATGGGCTCTTCACAAGTTTCATTATTATCAGGGTCAGAACTAACTACACTTACAGGGTGTACAGTACTGTTAGTGCTATCTCTGTCTATGCATAACTTTAACATATTTACATGACATAACTGTTTGTGTTTACGCCTGTCAGGAGTCTGAATTACATAATTAAGGTCACTTAATTTCTTTTCAATGACATAAGGACCATAATATCTAGCCTTAAGTGGATTACCAGGAATAGGCAGAAAAGCCAGTAGGCCTACCTTCTCACCCGGTTTGAAACTTCGTTTAAGGGCATGTTTATCATAGGTTATTTTCATACATTTTTTTGCTGACTTTAAATTTGACATGGCCAAATGACGCGCTTTAGTCAACCTGGTGCGAAAGGCCGACACATATTGTAAGAGACTACATGAGTCAAGATCACTGTCTAGGAACTTTTCCTCCAGCAGGCTAAGTGGTCCTCTAACTGTATGACCAAAGACTAATTCAAATGGGCTGAAGCCTAAATTACAAGCGTCTAGTCCGTCATTCATAATCCAGCCGTCGTCCATTAGAGAATATCCGCGCCCATAATCCAAAGACCTATTCCATTTTCCATATAACAGTATTAGCACCAAATTCAAAAAGACAATCATAGTATACATAAACATAGGCTTGTTTCCTGCAAGAGAGAAGCGGTCAACAGTTTTCAATGATGCCGGCAAGACTCTTGAACAGACTCTCTAACAGCAAACAATAACAAATGTATGCCTTCATCCCAGTCTTTCTCGGTGTCAAAGCAATACGTTCTAAACATGTTCTTTAATGTCTGGTGAAATCTTTCTAATGCGCCTTGGCTTTCTGGGTGGTATGCAGATGATTTATACTGCTTGATTCCCAATTCATGCATGACTTGTTTAAAAATTCCTGACATGAAATTAGATCCCTGATCAGACTGAACAGACTGGGATAGGCCGACAAGTGTGAAAAACTTAACTGAGGCCCTAACAATAGTTTTTGCCTTAATATTCCGTAAAGGAATGGCATCAGGGAACCTGGTTGAAGCACACATTATTGCTAACATGTATTGATTGCCTGACCTTGTTTTTGGTAATGGACCAACACAATCTATAATCACCCTACTAAATTACAAGCGTCTAGTCCGTCATTCATAATTTAGCCGTCGTCCATTAGAGAATATCCGCGTCCATAATCCAAAGACATATTCCATATTCCATATAACAGTATTAGCCCCAAATTCAAAAAGACAATCATAGTATACATAAACATAGGGGTTTCCTGCAAGAGAGAAGCGGTCAACAGTTTCAATGATGCCGGCAAGACATCATGATTTCCAAAAATATAAAATCCGTATCGCTGATCAGTATTCTTAATCCATAATATTCGTTGTAAAGTCGTCATCTAAAGAATGATGTATCTCAGTCACGCTTTGATTGTGACTGTTCATATGAGTACCATGAGGATCTTGAAGTACATGGGTTCATACGGCCCCTAGCCCCGGATTAAGCGGAATTAGACACAAGTTATGAAACGTAGCGCTACGTTCGTATTTTGCTATCAGCATGCGATATGTATCGCCAAATTTGAGAAACTTTGAGCGGAGGCGCTTGGCGGAATAGCCCTGTTTTATAAGTTTCTGCAACAATGTTTTGTGACGTTGATTAAAATGGTCACATTTAACACAGGATATAGCAAATGCTACTAAGCGAGATATGTATACGCCATATGCAGGTCCCACTGGAATACTACTGTCCAGAAAGGGATAGTTTACGATGTCGAAATTGTAATCATCTCTTTTGTCGTAAAGTCGACGAGAGAGAATGCCCGCTTCATTTTTATAGAGATCTAAATATGATGTGCCTGTAGGGCTATCTGTAGTTTCCTTCAGATCCAGTGACGGTGGATATATATCCTTCATTGCGTCATTTATATAGCGATTATCCACAGCGAGAAGATCGTCTATATAGCGTTTGGTGAATGAGAAGGAACGGGCTTTGAATGGATCGGTTTTTGAAAGCACGTGCATACAGTCATATTCATAAGAGAACAGATACAGGTCAGCCAACAGGGGTGCACAATTAGTACCCATTGGAATACCTATATGCTGCTGATATATTGTGTTGCCAAATTTCACATAGATATTTTTAATGAGAAATTCAAGCTACTCTATAAACAAAGAAACATCCCATGAATGATATCTCTTGTATGTAGTCGAGCTAAAGAATGCTTTATGGCTTCCGACATTAATATATCTACGATCAGTTTTCTTGAACACAGATACTTATTGAACTTAGACGGTCAATAAGGTCCTGATGAGGGATTGTAGTATAGAGAGTCGAGAAATCCCATGTGGATACATGTCTGTACGGTATGCGACCTTTAGCATCAAGTTCTTCCGTAAGACATTTTGAGTTTTTCAATATCCACATACATTCAACGCCAGAGTTCTTAGAAATAGTGGCGCAATACTTTTCCCATAATGCTTTTACCTCCTGAAGGGCCCTCGTCCATAGGGTTGAAAGAAGCTTGGTGGTGCAGCTTCTACAACCAGCTATGAATCTAGCTTTGTATGGTGATTTATGCATTTTGGGAATCCAGTATAGTTTTGGTATGTCGTTATGATTGGTTGGAAGACAAATACTCTTTCCTGAAAAACTTTTTGTGATTGTTAAATAAATCTTCCAGAGTAAATGCAGTTTGGGAGTAGCCTAAGTAGACGTATTTGATGAAGATATGTCTACACTCAATTCTTTAACCAGCACCTGGTATGCTTCCTCAAATGCAGGGATTGGTTGTAGAGAGGCCTTTGGTATGGTTTGGTTTGGTTTTCCTACCATTTGACATGTGTGGCAAGACCTATAAAATTCCGCAACATCTTTCTTTAAATTTGGCCAATAGAAATGATTTAGAATTCTGTAATATGTTTTGTTAACACCTAAATGGCCTGAAAGAGGTGTTTCATGGGCTAGTCTGTGGCTGTCTGAACGATATGAATTTAGTACCACTAGTATCTGATACTTAACTGCCCACTCATCATCAGGTGACACATCTGGCGGTCGCCATTTGCGCATATGAACCATTCCTACAAAAGTAACACACAGGCTCTTGAGTTACATCACACTCATCTACTGCCCTGTCAAACAACTTTTGGAAATGTCCTTGTCACTATGCTGTTCATTAACCAGCTGTGATTTTGAAATTTTGTCATTAGAACATTCCAATTTGCTATCAAAATGTGGCTTATCAGCCTCATCATTTAAACACACGAAAGTGTCAGCCAAACAAACGTCATCGATGACGTCATCTTTAAGAGACTTTTCAGACTCCTCAGTCAATTTACTCATGGCTCTAGTAAATGCACAAGCAGGATACACACTTTGAATTTCGTCTTCAACTGGATCATGGTCTGATCCAAACAAGGCTTGTCAGTTACAATCGGGTTAACCTCGACCTTATCTCCCGCAAGATCATTGCCAAGAAGCAATTGAACACCCTCAAATGGTAAACTACCTTTAATACCCACCGTATCAGGTCCAGAAATCAAGTCGGAAGACAGATGAACGTTTTGGAGCGGAACGGGTGTGTAATTTACAGAATCCACCCCTTTAAGCAGGACATTACTGCCTGCAGATGAAGAATCAGAAAACGGCAAAATATCTGCCAACAAAAGAGACTGGGACGCGCCCGTGTCTCGCAAAATCTTCACATGAGTAGCATTAGAAAAATCACCTGAAAGTGAGACAAAACCATTGTGGATAAATGGTTCAAAAATCTCCATAACAGGATTTGAAAAATTGCCAAACTTATCCTTGATAGAACTAATAGGAACAGTGTCCCTGGCCATCTTAACGTCATATAAACTATGAACGTCACTAACCCGTTTGGGCACAGATCTTGATGTAAGGAAACCACTGGGCTTTTGAAAGGCTTGATCTTGTTGTTTTCTTTTCAATTTAAAACAATGAGCCATTAAATGGCCTTCCTTCTTACAATAGCTGCAAACGGGAGACTTATTTTAAGTGTTAAAAGTGGGTGACTGAAACTTTGTGTTTGACCTTTGACCTTTGTAACTGGGGTTAAAAGTGTTAGGCCCTGAGAAAGAGCTGGGTTTGTTACCTGATAGATTAGACTGGAATGAACTTGGCTTAACAGCATTGACAAATGATAATTTGTGTGTCAGAGCGTATTCATCAGCAAATCGTGCTGCTTGGTCCAAAGTGTTGGCATTCTTTTCATCAAGAAATGTTCTAATATCACCATGGATACACCTTTTAAATTTCTCTACCAGCATAAGCTGTCTAAGGCTTCAAATTGGTTGTCAATTTTAACCGAAGCACACCACCTATCTAATAACTGTTCTTTTGAACGAGCAAATTCTACATGAGTTTACATGAGAGTTTTCTTTTTCACAACTACGAAACTTTTGTCTTTAGGCTTCAGGAACTAATTCATTACAAGCGTCTAGTCCCTCATTCATAATCCAGTCGTCGTCCATTAGAGAATATCCGCGTCCATAATCCAAAGACCTATTTCATTTTCCATATAACAGTATTAGCACCAAATTCAAAAAGACAATCATAGTATACAAAAAATAGGCTTGTTTCCTGCAAGAGAGAAGCGGTCAACAGTTTTCAATGATGCCGGCAAGACATCATGATGTTCCAAAAATATCAAATCCGTATCGGTGATCAGTATTCTTAATCCATAATATTCATAATAACCTTTAAGGATTAAATCCTTCACTAAATCATAACTTGATGCTTGCTCTACCGTCAAATTGAGTGTAAATGTGCCTTGCCTTTCCGATCAAAACACTTTGAAGAACTAAACTCCAATTGTCTTTTGGCCAGTTTAAATTTTCAGCAATTTTCTCAAAATGCAGAAAATATTTATCAACTTCTTTTTCCTGAAATGGTGGGACGAGACGTATTGATCGAACCGATCATGTACAGGTGCATGTGTAGGAGGACTTGTTCGCGACTGTAATTCCATACGCTTCATTTCTAACTGAAACTGTCTTTCTTCCTTTTCTCTCTCTGTCTTTCTTTGTCTTTCTCTGTTTCCTCTTTTCCTAACTTTTCTCTGTCTAAATCTTTGTCTTTTCCTAACTTTTCTCTCTCTAACTGAAACTGTCTTTCTTCCCTTTCTCTGTTTTTTCTAATTCTAATCTCTTTAATTCCAGCTGATTTTGCAATTCTAATTTCTTTATTTCCAAATCATCACCTGTTTCCTCATTTAAATCAAAATCACTTTCATCCCAAAGTTGTTTGCCAACATTATGTTTAATAATGAGTTTCTTAATTTCTTGCTTTCTCAAAGATGTTTTAGCTTTAATTTCTAGGAATCTACACAGCGCGAACAAATCCTCTTTGCGTAATTCATCAAATACCTCCCGACTAGGCTTTGAAGCAAACTGTGCTGGTTCAAATGACATGTTGTGGTGTACGCCCTGACTTCACAAATTTAGACAATGTATCAATTTAGAACTATGTTGCAATGCTGATCAGCCGGCAGCTGTAATGTAAACAAAGCTCGCGGGCAGGCCCCCAATTTCTGTCATAAACGATAATAGAAAAAACGTAACAGAAAACTCACAGGAATATACAGCCCGTGTAGTAAGTGGTGTAATATCCGTGGGCTATTGTAGCCAACTCATTTGTTTACATGTCGGACTTATTCCCCCCCCCCCCTTTTTTTTATCGATAGAGTGGTCATTCACATTTCAAACAGCTTGGACATGAACTGTGGCATTATATATCAAGAAGAAACTTACTTTGTCCATAATGACTCTAGTAACAAATATTCCATGATCTAGATCTAGCAAAATTACCTGGCAATGTTGCCAATGTTTTGTGCTCCCGCCTCACGTCTCCCGAAGCCACCATTACTATAGGTTGTAAAAAGTGTTTTGGTTGTGATGAAAACTGGAAGAGTTATTTTGACTTTCTCATCATGTTTATGACGTTAAACTGTTCTTATTGAAATATTATCTGGTTTTGACACGAACTGATGCTACTTTTCACCCTAACAGAAGCGGTGAAGCTAGAAATTATAAATTAGAGTACGGACTATATGGCGGATGTTTTGTGTTGCTGCGCCGATTGCGTCGGTTAGAAACATTGCCTGCCTGCCTCTGAATTTAATTACAAAACTTCGCCAATACTTCACCGTAAGTATTGTCCTTTCACGATTCATTTCTGTATATATTCTAGTAATCGGGAAAATTATGTTTGGGAGTAAACTCAGCTGTAAAATATAAATATTTCTACCAGAAGTTGCGTCAAGTACAACTGGCCAATTTCGCCATACTGGGGCATAGGGATTTTGCCGATGAACTGAGTTTGGTATTGTGCTCTATCATTAATTCACTTGTTTGGCCCATTCTGTATATATAACCAAAAATTATGATCAAAATCATTCCAGAGCATACTTAGAGCACAACCTTGTTCTGTGACTAATATGTGTATTTTATCGTTGAAAGTTGAACCCAAGCGTGTCACAAGTTCGCCATGTTGTTCAGATAGGTCATTTCGGTACCTGGTCAAGTTGTGCTCTTCACTATTTTCAGTGATTATTATATATTTCTCTGTTACAATGGTCGTAAATCTATAAAATATTAGAGAGCACAACTGGAGAATGTCTAGTTTATTAAATATCTGAGATTTTCAAGCATGAAAATAGTGCCGAATTCCAGCTTCTCGAAGCGTATGTGTTATCATTGGCTATATAGTATCACGTGACACCTTGGGCGAAGTCTATAAATACTGAGCAGGGACAAGCAATGGAGATCACCTCTCGGCCTACAGAGAGTGCACATCTATGCTATAACATTGGGAGCCAAATATTACAGGCATTGATATAGATAATTATTACTTTTTATTGGGAAAAGTTATTGAAGGTAGGCGCACTAATTGTGTTCTGGATCTCAAGTTTGCTTATCCCTGCACAGTAGTACCCTGGTTGGAGTAGTATTGAAAGCAGATATCATATATTATTATGCGGGTATGAATGTTTGGCTCACCTCATGTGCGATACGACCATATTATTCTATGGAGAATAAACTTACGTGTTGGGATTAATTACTTGTGTTCGTTACTGCTTCGCTAATCTGGATTCTACTGGAATTGGGATTACCTGCTGTTGGTTTGCTTCTGTGATTACAATATATTGTGGTTGGACAAATAGTGGATGGGTTTGGATTACCATTGTCAAGACAACTAGTACCCTATTGCCGCAACATTCCTGCCATATTGGAATAGTACAGGAAGAAGTAAAAACACAACAATTAAAGAACACGTGGTAAATAAGTTTAACACTGGTTTATTGAATTACAAGCGTCTAGTCCGTCATTCATAATCCAGCCGTCGTCCATTAGAGAATATCCGCGTCCATAATCCGAAGACCTATTCCATTTTCCATATAACAGTATTAGCACCAAATTCAAAAAGACAATCATAGTATACATAAACATAGGCTTGTTTCCTGCAAGAGAGAAGCGGTCAACAGTTTTCAATGATGCCTGCAAGACATCATGATGTTCCAAAAATATCAAATCCGTATCGCTGATCAGTATTCTTAATCCGTAATATTCGTTTTAGAGTCGTTATCCAAAAAAGATGTATCTCAGTCACGCTTTGATTGTGGCTGTTCATATGAGCACCATGAGGATATTGAAGTACATGTGTTCATACGGCCCCTAGCCTCGGGTTAAGCGGAATTAGACACAAGTTACGAAACGTAGCGCCATAGATCTTGCACGCTACGTTCGTACTTTGCTATCAGCATGCGATATGTGTCGCCAAATTTGAGAAACTTTGAGTGGAGGCGCTTGGTGGAATAGCCCTGTTTTATAAGTTTCTGCAACAATGTTTTGTGACGTTGATTAAATCATCACATTTAACACAGGATCTAGCAAATGCTACTAAGCGAGATATGTATACGCCATATGCAGGTCCCACTGGAATATTACTATCCAGATAGGGATAGTTTACGATGTCGAAATTGTAATCATCTCTTTGTCATAAAGTCGACGAGAGAGAATGCCCGCTTCATTTTTGTAGAGATAGAGATCTAAATAAGATGTGCCTGTAGGGCTATCTGTAGTTTCCTTCAAATCCAGTGAAGGTGGATATATATCCTTCACTGCTTCATTTATATAGCGATTATCCACAGCGAGAAGATCGTCTATATAGCGTTTGATGAATGAGAAGGAACGGGCTTTGAATGGATCGGTTTTTGAAAGCGCCTGCATATAGTCATATTCATAAGAGAACAGATACAAGTCAGCCAACAGGGGTGTACAATTAGTACCCATTGGAATACCTATATGCTGCTGATATATTGTGTTGCCAAATTTCACATAGATATTTTTAATGAGAAATTCAAGCAACTCTATAAACAAAGAAACATCCCATGAATGATATATCTTGTATGTAGTAGAGCTAAAGAATGCTTTATGGCTTCTGACATTAATATATCTACGATCAGTTTTTTTGAACACAGATACTATTAATGAACTTAGACGGTCAATAAGGTCCTGATGAGGGATTGTAGTATAGAGAGTCGAGAAATCCCATGTGGATACATGTCTGTACGGTATGGGGCCTTTAGCATCAAGTTCTTCCGTGAGACATTTTGAGTTTTTCAATATCCACATACATTCAACGCCAGAGTTCTTAGAAATAGTGGCGCAATACTTTTCCAAAAATGCTTTTACCTCCTGAAGGGCCCTCGTCAATAGGGTTGAAAGAAGCTTGGTGGTGCAGCTTCTAGAACCAGCTATGAATCTAGCTTTGTATGGTGATTTATGCAGTTTGGGAGTCCAGTATATCTTTGGTATGTCATTATGATTGGTTGGAAGACAAATACCTCTTTCCCTGAGAAACTTTTTGTGATTGTTAAATAAATCTTCCAGAGTAAATGCAGTTTGGGAGTAAGTGGACGTGTTTGATGAAGATATGTCTACACTCAATTCTTTAACCAGCACCTGGTAATAGTAATATTTACATATGAATATTATATTATTCGGAGCTTTGTCTGCTGGTACTATGACGAATTTACTCTGAAGATTTGCTAGAACTTCTTGCGAATTGAGGTTTCTCAGTACTTGTTTTGCTTGGGGAAGAGTATTTCTGTCAATATGGCGGATTGTTTCAAGGACCTTGTTCTTGGGGAAGTCCAGCCAATCAGCGAGTACTGTAGGTTCAACTTTTTCTCGCTTAGACCAATCAATAACGTACTGTTCTAATGCAGAGAGGACTATCTTCTGGTCGGCCTTCAGATTTATTCTTCTCGGCTCTCTATATTTAGGTCCTTTCATCAGGAGTAATTTCAGATCCTTATCACTCACCACATCAAGGTTACCAGTCACAATATGTTTGCATGGTGTATAGATAAATTTCGACAATTCACAATCACAACTATAGCCTCCTGACGTGTATAAGTTCCAGTCAAATTCCTTGACAGCATTGGAGTAATTGAATATTTTGGTGGCTATAGATTTAGTGTAATTATATGAAATGCAAGGTGGTTCTGTGAACTTAAAATAGTTTGGTACAGCGTTGCGTACCTCTGGATCATTCAGGATTCGAGGTAAATTAATGATGTCCAGTCCTTTATCTAAGTAGTCGAGTTTCAAGAAAAGCCGATCTTGAGATGTTTCGATTATGTTCACTGGACGATACAACCAAAAATAAGCTATATCTTGACATACTTTAATGATTTTTGATGGTATTATATTTCCTGAAGACGCAGATTGTTGTATATCTCTGGCTATTTGATCTAAAGCTCTCAGAGGTAATGCATACAGAACTGTACGCAAACTATGTATACTATTGGGTGTGTTAGTCAAACCCACTAAGTAATTTAAAGTGATATGATCGTGAATCATCGAACTATTAAACTTTCACCAACCATGGCTGCGTTGTCTCCGTTGATGGGGTTTAAATAATTGGGTAATGTTGGATATATTTGAACGGCGGTTTGTAGCATTGCCGAACCCACTGACATTATCATTTAAACTAAACGGAAACACTGACCCAAGTTCTAGCATCCAGAATAATTCCCGCTCTCGGATTTTTCTCTCAAATCCAAAAGGGGAATCCTTAGTAGATGGATAGACGACGTCTATGATCTGAATACTAAAGTTGTCCCAGCCGTGGTCGGGTCCAGAAAAATGCTTACCTATGAGCAATTGCTTTTTCCTAACGGATTTTCTGTGACCGTTCACCCTCAGATGGAGTCTTTGGGTGGTCTTGCCAACATACTGTTGACCACATTTCTTACAGGAAGCTAAATAAATACAGTTTGTAGTAGAACAACTAAGATCGACATACGAGTTAACAGAATATGAGTTACCAGTTAACGCGGAACTAAATGAAGCTGAAGTATTAAAGAGTGGACACGTAAGACATCCTCGATGTCCACACTTAGAAATTTTGAAATTATTACATGTAGAATTCGGTGCTAAACAATCATCAAGCGCAATATTACAAGGTTTGATGTCGTGGCCTTGCTTTGCTGTCAGAAATATATCTGTCATTTGGATTGAAAAAGGTCTTAGTGCATTTCGAACTCGGCCGGGGAACCTGCACTAAGGTTCCTCGGGTCTGTCTTCATATTTTTTCTTATAGTTGTGCTCATTATGATTGTAGGGTGTGCAGGGGCCCGGCCTCGGGGACAACTTGTCCACCAGCAGAATCCAGGAATACACAGGTTAAAATTACAAGCGTCTAGTCCGTCATTCATAATCCAGCCGTCGTCCATTAGAGAATATCCGCGTCCATAATCCAAAGACCTATTCCATTTTCCACATAACAGTATTAGCACCAAATTCAAAAAGACAATCATAGTATACATAAACATAGGCTTGTTTCTGCAAGAGAGAAGCGGTCAACAGTTTTCAATGATGCCGGCAAGACATCATGATGTTCCAAAAATATCAAATTCGTATCGCTGATCAGTATTCTTAATCCGTAATATTCGTTGTTAAGTCGT